>JASDQU010882411.1:918-11584 GCA_032191745.1 Picea mariana | reverse complement strand
TTTTTATCTACATTCGCTAATTCAATTTTTAGTTAAAAAGAAAAGAGGGTAAATGGTTATTTTTATCTACACTTGCTAAATTAATTTTTAATTAAAAAGGAAAAAGGGTAAATGGTTGTTTTATCTACACTTGATAAATTGATTTTCTTTTAGTTTAAAAGGAAAAATGGGGAAATGTAAAAGAAATAGGAAACTTAAAGAAATAGGAAACTTAAAGAAAAAGGGAAACTTAAAGAAAAGGGGAAACATAAAGAAAACGTTGAATGTCTAACTTAGCAAGGAATCTTGCCTTTGGAACTTTTTAATTATGAACTCAACTAGGAATTAAGTAAGGCGTAAGTCATTTAAGAATTGTAAGGAAATTTTGGGACACCGGGGAGTGTTTTTAGGAATTCTCTTAGGCGGATGAGGGAAATAGGAGCATTTAATTAATTAATAAAATGGATTTTCTTGAGCAACTAGGGGATCGGGCGACATGTGTACGAGGGAGGTTTTTCAAAATTAATTAAATGAAAAAGGAATTTAATGAGAATTTGGGAAACTAATTACTTGAAAACTCTATAAAAAGAGATGGCAGAGGAGGAGTATGGATCACATATTTTTTCGTAACGTTACGCTGCTGAAATTTTATCTTGACCGAACTTTCTCTTGTGGGAGTTGGGATACCCAACTCGGGTAATGAGTGGTAGCTCAACCTTGCAAGGTGATCTGAGTGCTATCATTCTCTGGTATTGTGTGTGTGGCCCCTTTGTGGCTCAGGGGGCTTAGGGGGAAGAAGAGTACCCCTAGCATTGGATGGGAGGTATCGATGACGTCACATAGATTAGGAAGAAGGAGCTGGAAGGAGCACACACATAGGACAATGAATTTCAAGCATTCGCATTTGGCTAAGGTACGCCTGTTAAACTTGTTACTTGCAATGAATTTAATTTACACATGTTATTTTTCTGTACTTGGTTGAATATTTCATTGCCATGATTTTTCTTTCACATGCATTCCTATGGTAATTGTAACCCCCTTGTCACTTGATTTATTTAGTAAGAATCATTGCTATCCACTGTATCCTTTATTTATGAGTTATTGTCTCTTTGCATGTTTCCAGAATGATCCCCAGACTCAAACCTTACCTGCATTCTTGTATCTCCTGTGTGCGTTTTATTTATTCCTTGATTGCGTTGTTTTTTCATTATTTGCTTCTCCATGGAAATGATCTGGATGGAGATTGTTTTTTATCCTCTGTTATGTGATCCTTTAAGTTATTAGTCTGTTCCTGAGCAATCGGCCAGGATCCGAATCGACGGTCATCACTCCAGTGTTTAAAGACCTAGATTCAAATGCCCTACTTTCCTGTGCATGGATAATAACTTTAGGATCATTCTCTGCCCAGTAAGGAATTATCTCCAATCCACCATCGTTGTTTCTCTGCATTGATTCTCAAAGTTGTTTTGGTTCTCTGCGTCTTGATTGATTAAACTCTGATTATACTCTGCGTTTTTAATTTCTTAAACTTTGAGTATCTTTGCATTTTTTATTAATTCATTGTGGATTGATTAATCCTTGCGTTAATCCTTGCGTTTTTAAAGAAAGATCAGTTTAAGGAATGTATGACTCATGTGGATTTAGGAATTTAATGTGAGGTATGATTGGTTAAATATTAGATTCCTTGGCGCCATTAACCATGTTGATGTAGGATTTATTGGAATTTAAGGTAATGTATGATTGATATAGTATTCATATTTCCCTTGCATCTTGTTGACTTGTCGATTGGGTGCTTGGGTATAGTCTTCATGTTTGACAGTTAATTCAGTCTCCTAGCATGTTGGATTTTTCTTGGGACATTGGTCTAGATATGTTATGTTGTACCTTGGTTACTGTCACGCCTACTACTTTGTGATGACATGATTCCTGAAGAGGGGATCATTGTGCACCCTGATGACCTGGACGGAGTCTTGTGCTTCCCGATGTGGGTGTATTGTTCATTGTAATTGATGTTGGTCCTTGGTTCTGTAACACCTTGATGTGATTGGTTTTGTTGGCCGTAGAAGTTTCTAGTTACAGGTCGTCGAAGTCGAGGTGTCGAGATGTTGATTTTGTCCTTTAGCTTGTAGGTAATGTCTTTCTTGTGTTGGGTGAGTAGCCCTTTTTATCTATCTATTGATTATCGCATTTTTCGTCTAGTTGCATGATGTGCTAGTATGTTGGTTTGTTGTTGTTTTTTTCCTAATTTGCGTGGATTGTGTTCATCATCAAGTTGTGTTTATTAATTGTTGTTGTGATTTCCATCTTTCCTAAAACAAAAACAAAAATTCACTTGCTTTGTGTCGCATGTAGTCGTAATGATCGGGGTCGTTACATATGGTATTAGAGCGGGTTCAACCTCGTGACTGTGGATCGTCATGCTTTCCACTGTAGTAAACCCTTGAGTATTAACCTAGCGCTAATTAAAACTTTAACGTGTCCATTGGTGTGACATCCCCATCCGGTACGACTCCTATGATGTAAAACCGGTAAAAGCACCCTTAATTTTTTTTTTGTGTGTGTGTAGGAAGGTAATAATGACATTATACTCAACATTGCGACACGACGACGAACACAACGCATGCAACTCACACAACAAAAACATAACGACCTAACATAAATGAACATCAAGCACCTGGAAGCAATGTACGACATTCAACCGACGAAGAATAAGAATGCCTACCCCGCCCATCCTACCCTGCAATGGTTAGGACCTCCAAGACACATAAGCAATGCTCACGCCTAGGTTTCCATTGATTTTGACCATTTAAGGTATCAAGGCTAGCGACTATTCTAAGGAACAAGGAGTTGTATACATCCCGCCCGACACAAGCAGACTAAGCCTACTAAGCTAAGGACAATCATCCTAACAATGCCACGCACCCAAAATTAATTACACGAGTAACTAGAACCCTTACAGTGAGCAAACCAATCACAATAAATGTTTACAAAACCAAGTACAAACATTAATTATAATGAACAACCACACCCTCAACGGGAAGCACAAGCTAAAAACGATTGCGTCAACAACCAACCATTAGTCAAGGCTGGAAGGTCAATATCTATGGTTTAAATTGGCGTTAATTACAGATCAATTAACCAGTCTAAATCTCCATTAGTCAATGAGTTACCAATTGAACTTGGCATGAATTATGACTCAAATTTAGCAAGCCTGAGTTCCAGTTAGGCGATATCTATAAATCCAACTAACATCAATTACATATCTACTTTAGAAAGTCTAAAGTTTGCAATCTAATCTTTATTCATCTTACTAATTTTAATATTTATTACCACCTAATGAACAATTCTATATTAATCCACATCTCTATCCAACTAGCTATTTACTTGAATAATCATATTAACAATCTTAAAGGAGGATGCTACCATTATAAAACTCATGAACTATTTAATCTTAACATGTAATCTAGCTACATTGATTGAACCATCAATACTAACTATCTATTATTATTGAGATGGAAACTGCTAACTACTAACATCATTGTAGCAATATGACCAGGTAATTGACATATCAGTTACCTAACAATCAATAAAAATATTTGTGATAACTTAGGTGTCAAGTGCCAAGTGATTGTGACAATGAAATAATAGGATTTACATGTGAATTTAACAATATAGAGAATTAAAATTTCTAAAAATAAACAAAATTTTACCTTAAAACTTTCTCTACCACACTCATTCTAATCTCCCTATTCCCAATCTCCCATTTCATTGACATTGAAGCTCCATAAAAACTCCCATTTTCCCTAAATTATTCCCAACTAAATGAAATCATTTCCATTCATTTATCACAATTTAAAATAAGGGGTAGAATAGAAAAGGTGTATCACTCATAGATGCACACATTGTTATACTATCATAATAACCATCATCGACTATATGACATTTTATAATTCCTTAACTGATGTCGTTGACAACTGTACAGTACCATACATTAAGTGTTGACATTACAATCCATTCTTATTCAGTCGTGGGGATAACTTAATTAGAAAGTCCACTTAAAGACTGTCTATAAAATGTTGACAAGGTGTTGTGTATTAGCGTCTTCCATTACATCAGCCTGTAGTTAAATGCTATTAAATGTGCAAACAACTTGCCGTAATTTGGTACACGTCATGGACAATAAAAAGGTAAACTGCCAAAATTTAAATGTCGTCATTAAAATGGAAAGCAGGTGATAATCAAGAAAATGAAAACGCAGGAATCAAGCAACGATTTCCGTCCTGACAAAAGGCAGTGGAGGTTTTTAGCTACAGGCCCAACGCCAGGTATCAAGGGAAAAACATAGTCATAACCCATGGAAATTCGCCAGGAAATACAATGATATTACAGTCTTTGGAAAAAGGGGCAATCGTCGGCAATGAGGGTAACCATTTAAAAAAAAAAATTAAAGCCAAATTCGTGGTTATAAAATAACAACTCAGTCAAATTAGTTTAGGCAAAAATCGTGGGCATTTAGTAGCAGACTCAATCAACGTTAAAGCATAAAATTCATGGGTAATGTAGCTAGCTTAGGCAGCATTTAAAGAAAAAAAAAAACATGACACTTCAATAGAATCACAGTCAAAAATACCAATACGCTACACATAAGGAAAAATGTGGACATTTTTGGCAGTAACATTCATAAATAAAATTCGTGTAACACACAAATTGTGGTCAACTTGTGGTAATAAGTTTGTTGGTAAAAGAAGTAAATGGTGGTGACAGTAAGGGATGGTTAATACATTCAACACAACCCAAACACAAATAAGGAGAAAAAGAATGTTTTTCATTGAAATAAAACTTGAAAAGTCACATCCTAAGCAAAAATGTCGGCAAGGATAGCAAGGAAGTTTTTATCAGTTTCTAGGATCCCCAAGATAAAAACATAGACATGAGTTTAACTCGTTGTCCACTGCTAGGATTCTGACCAACGAAAATTGAGAAAAAAAAAAACATAGCGTATCCAAATCCAGAGCACTAATTTTTAAAATGCAGACTTAATTTAAATCTTTTACATTACCAGGATATCAAAATTTGCAGACTGGAGTTAGATCTTTTACATTACCAGGATACCAAAAAAGTTTTGCTGACTGAAATTAGATATTTTACATTAACAAGACACCAATAAAAATTGCAGCCAACAGTAAAAGAATGCAAGATCCAAATGGATAAGTCGTTGAAATGATCACGGGGATAACCAACACTACGCAAGAATTCCATACACAGAGACACTTTTGCTAGATGGCGTAAGACAACAAACTGTCAAGGACAAAACCAAAGGTAGATGATAGATGGGTTCGTTCTTCGCTTCATCATCCTCACACAGAAAAGCAGGGCATTGAGATCCATAGGTATTTTAACGCTAAGGCGACGACCGTAGATCAGGATCCTAGACGACTGCTCACGCGAGGACTAGTGAGCTAGGGACGAAGGCTAAACAACCATGAAGGTCACAATCAACACAGCAAGGTGGTCAAGACATGCGAGAAAACGAAGGTCAGGGGAGTCAACAACCATCGAGCTAGGCTAAGAAAAGTTTCAGTCCTCAATGTTTTTAAAAAACATCAGTTTACTTCTCCATTAAATAAGTAGATCCAAGCGTAAGTCCTAATACATTCTACTATACAAAAATGAAGAGAGCATACCATTGCCTGATCGCCCGCTCTAAATGACATCTCATGCGCTCCTTGCAACTCCCGTTTGCCGACTGGCAAGACTTCACCGGTACCTCCCAGCCAATGCCAGGGGTACTCTTCTTCCCCCTTAGCCCCCCGAGCTACAAAGGGGCCACACACACACTATCCAGAGATTTCGACTACCTCCCAACTCACCTCACAAGGCTAAGCTACCACTCCTCACCGAGCTAGGTATCCCAACTCCCACAATTTAAGTCAGTCAGGTGGATATTTATGCAGCGTAATGTTACGCAAACCGAAGAGATCCAACCTCCATCTCCTCCCTTCATTATATAGAGTTTTGTGGTTCCTTACTTTCCAAAAATCTCATTTAGTTAAGTTTTTAAAATTTAATTCCTAAAAATTCCTCCTCGTACAAGTGTCACCCATCCCCTTCATTCCTCCATAAATTAATTTCTTTAATTAAATAATTATCTTTATTTCCCTCACCTACCTAGAGTTACTCCTAGAATCGCTCCTAGGTGTCCCCAAATTCTCTTACAAGTTTTAATGATTTTTCCCACTATTAATTTGCTAGTTCAGTTTAAATTAGAAAGCTCTTAAATGGTAGATACTTTACTTAGTTTGACTTTCCGCTTTTTCCCTTTT
Source organism: Picea mariana (assembly GCA_032191745.1). Taxonomy (NCBI): domain Eukaryota; kingdom Viridiplantae; phylum Streptophyta; class Pinopsida; order Pinales; family Pinaceae; genus Picea; species Picea mariana. Next base: position 5,282 of record JASDQU010882411.1, on the reverse strand, counting down.
GTTTCCCGTTTATTTTTCTTTTTGTGTTTCCCTCTTTTCCTAGTTTCCTAATATTTTAGATTTTTTCCTCTTTCCTCTTTTAGTTAGAACTCAAAAAGGCAGGTGTGGAAATTAACCCCCTTTTTCCCTTTTCTCATGAAATTAATATATTTTAAATTATCATAAAATAATAAAATGATTAATTCCCTTTTTAAATTTTAATCTAACAGATTTATTTTTTTATGAAACAATTAATTTCTTACTCCCTTCGTGTCACAAGATTTAACAAAGATCATAATTATTATTTATGTTGTTTTTATTTTTATTATTATTATTATTATTATTATTATTTATAGAGAGATAAAATTTTACCACTAGCATAGTTTAGACTTAAACCTTAAATTTTCGTGATGGGCGACATTTTATTAGGGAAAATGTTTTTTTTAAATTCTTATCACATTGATCATCCTAAGGCCATCTAGGTTCATTCATCTATCATCAACAATGCGACGTGCCCTTCAGGATGCACTAGGTGCTCCAAGGGTGCCACTCCCCCTAATCTGTTTCTCTTGCGTGATGTGCCCTTCAGGATGCACTATGTGCTCCAAGGGTGCCACTCGCCTCTCTGCATTTTTCTCGCATGATGTGCCCTTCAGGATGTAGCACTTGCTCCAAGGGTGCCACTCACCTCTTGACTAACTTGGTAGACATCAATAACCCCTGGAGTCAATACTCCACTAGGTGAACTTGTGGGAGACTAAGGGCCTCTAAGGAATAAGGCCCCCGCCTTATTGTGTGCCCCTTAGAATCATCATGAGTGACTGTCGCAATCTTCCCTCATGGCATAGTGGGTCCTCTCGAACTAGGTAAATGTTAACGTACAGTTCGAGCCACGGTGGGAGTGCTAGTAGGTTGTGGCAGGGTTGTTGTCCACACCTCTCCCTCAATATCTCTGGTAGTCGTGCGTGACCCCTTTACTCCACATGTGAGTCTAGTCGGCAATCTATCATTAGCCTACATCATAAACAAATCATTTTAGAACATATCCATATCATATCATCTAATAAGATGCATTAATATCATAGTAAAACAATCAAAACCCAATGGTACACTCCGTGACTCGATCCAGAGTCCAAGGGGTTCCATCAATGCCTCTGCATCCTCAAGGTCCAAAATCCTGCACACTCAGTAAACTGAGTCAATGGCACCTGTCTATGTCAATGCAGTAAAACAACATGTCATCAAACCATAATGCCTCATAATCAAAATCAAAAGTTTTAATAGCATAATAATCCAGATCACTTGTGAGCAAGTGTCCTCAAAGAATAAGTTCACTCAGTGCGCCAGAGCAGGATGTTACAATTTACGTGATATCGATTAGAGGACGCCACGAAGGTTTGAAACGTGGTGTCATGGAAGGAGGTGTGATGCCTCCAGAAGTGTCATGCCCTTATATTCTAACCCCCAAGGGGAAGAATAAGTCCTTGGGCTGGATTCGATTGCTGTAAGGGATGATGATTGTCTGACAAGGTCCTTCCAGGGAATGTCAAAGCCTTGATTCACCGTCTGTACTGAGATGAGGCAAGGGCACCTATACCCCTGAGGGTCAACAATGCACCCCAGCCAGTGCCATTATCTTTCACCCAAAACTCGAGAGGGATAAGTTATCAAGTCCACAAGTGTCACGCAGGGCTCAACTATCAAGGCATGGCTGGAGAGCAAGGCAATGTTCTTCATTCTTAGTGATTACGACCTCCAACATGAAGGTCCATAGGGAGGTCATTCAACTAAAGGGGAGCACTCTTCCATGATGGAAGATGCTCCTGCCATAATTGAACATGACATTCGAAGATGTGTCATGGGAACTGGTCAAGGAATGGTTACGGGAGAGGACCAAAACAACTAGATCAGCCGGACCTGCTACCATCAGATATTTGGGCAAGGCTCATCGGATCCATGCAGCGATGAATAACCGCTAGGTAGAGCACCATTCGACCATGCTTGAGATATCAGGTACCATCGCTAACCAGACCCTTAGTATTCTGATAGATCCAGATGCTACAGAGAGTTTCATTTTTGGGGAAGTGCTAAAAATAATTCAGGTAAAGGAAGTCGAACATGATGAGTTTATCTTTGTATAAATAACTTCGGGAGCCAAACAGAAGGTTGGAGGCAAGGTTATGGGTTGTATCCTTAACCTGGGAGATTTTGTCACTAGGGCCAACCTGTACATCACAATATTAGGATCTTATGACGTCGTGATCAATATGGACTAGTTGGAATCACATGAGGCGATACTCAACTGTAAGACAAAATGGTTGAGATTGGTCTATGATAAGGGATAGAGACGCATGATTGTAGGTTGGAACCAGGGAGTTTCCCTGAGGTTCATATCTTCTTTGCAGCTACAGAAGAGCATGCACAAGGGATGTAAGCTTTATGAGATCCTTTCATTAAACAAGAAGGGAGTAGTGGAAGTTCTCGAACACCTTCCAGTGGTAAGAGAGTTTGTAGACATCTTCCCTAAGGAGTTACCTGCAATGCCTCCAGAGAGGGAACTGGAATTTACCATAGACCTAAAACCAGGGATTGAACCGATAACAAGAACACCTTATCAGATGTCGACCCTGGAGTTACAGTAGTTGAAAATGCAACTGAAGGAGATTTTGGACCTGGGACTTAGTGTGTCACCATGGGGTGCGGTGTTATTTTCATATGAAAGAAGGATGGGTCGTGGAGACTCTGCATTGAATATCGTCAACTGAACAAGGAAATGATCAATAATTAATATTCGTTGCCAAGGATTGATGATCTGTTTGATCAGATGAAGGGTGTGATTGTGTTTTCAAATATCCACTCAAGATCAGGCTATCACTAGTTACGGATCAAGGAGGAAGATGCCCCTAAGTCCACCTTTAAGACAAGGTTTGGACATTACAAGTTTATTGTTTTACTGTTTGTATTGACGAACACCCCATGGGTTATTATGAGTATGATGAACGAGGTGTTCCGTGACTACTTGGACAAGTTCATCCAAGTATTCATTGATGATATCTTGATTTACTTTCAGACAATGGAGGAACATGATGAACACTTGCGCTTGGTAATACAGTGTTTGCGAGAGAACAAATTGTATGGGAAATTGTATAAATGCTCGTTTTATCAATCGAATATTCACTACTTAGGGCATGTCATCTCCGGTGAAGGTATCATCGTGGAGCCAACAAAGGTCGAGGCTATTATGGAATGTCTTGCACCAATGAATGTCCCAGAAGTGCGTAGCTTCATGGGTTTAGAGGGATACTATCGACGGTTCATCAAGGTTTTTTCGAAGATAGCTAATCCGATTAAGGAATTGAAAAACAAGAACAAGAAGTTTGTTTGGACCGAGAAATGCACGGAAGAATTTTAGAGGCTCAAGGAGTTGTTGACAAAAACACCCATACTAAAGGTCCCTATCATGGACACAGACTTCTTGGTATGCACTGATGCATCCATGGAAGGCTTAGGCGGAGTCTTGATACAAGGCGGTCGAGTGATCGCTTACATCTCGAGAAAGTTGAGAAGGCATGAGGAGAACTATGTGACCCATGATTTGGAGTTATTAGCCATTGTTTATGCCTTGAGATTTTGGACGCACTATCTTATTGGATGGAAATTTGTACCAAAAATGGACCATTGTGGACTAGAACACATATTTACGCAAGGCAACTTGAACCTACAACAACGATGTTGGTCGGAATTGCCTAACAAGTACGATTTAGAGATTACTTACATAAAAGGAATAGTGAACAGAGTGGCAGATGTGTTGAGATGGAGACCACACATATTTTTCAGTGATGCCTCTTCAGACGAATCTACGTGAAAATATTCTCACTTTACAATGTGACGATGACTGGTACAAAGAGGTCAGGGATTTTATCGAACAAAACACAATGATGGTACCAAAATTTTAAGGATTTACTATGGACAACGATGAATTATTGAGATTTCAAAGTCAAATTTACGTACTTCCCAATGACAAGTTGAGGAGTTTGATCCTAAATGAGGCTTACAGAGCAGTGTACATGTCTCACCCAGGAGTCACGAAGATGAGGGCAGACCTTAAACCCTTATTCTTCTAGAAAGGAATAAAGGTAGACCTTGTTAAATTTACATGCAGCAGCGAGAGCCATTCTCCTGGAGGATGACTAAGACCCTATACGAGATCTAGGGCCCCCAGTGCACTCCTGGGGTATGTGGTCTGGGACCAAATTGATAAAGACCCTAGACAAATGTCTAGGGCCCCTGGACTGGGTCCAGGGTAACCATGCCTGGGGCATGGAAGTCTTGGTCTGGGACCAAGCATTTAAAGACCCTAGATATATCTAGGGCCCCTGGACTGG
>JASDQU010882410.1:14293-27486 GCA_032191745.1 Picea mariana | reverse complement strand
TATGGTAATGCCATATTACATTGTAATATGGTATACCATATTACAATGTAATATGGTAATACCATATCTCATGTAATTTCTTTTTAAAACTTAATGACATCGTCGTAATATCAACGCTAGTTCGTCGGAAAAAAAAAATTGCATTTTGACCACCGTGGCAATAGCGACGAACTTTTGACGCAAGTTGCCACAGTTTTTCATCACACATACAGCATCTTCATCGTAACTTTAGTCTAGATGAATCCATGTCGTCGTTATTGCGACGAATTTTCGTCGCAAGTTGCCACGGTTTTTCGTCACACATATAGCATCTGCGTCGTAATTTTTTGACTTGTCAAAACCTTTCGTCGCAATTGCGATGAAATTTTGTCGTAATTTCCATGGTGGTTCATTGTACTTGCGACGAAATTTCATCAGAATTGCGATGATGCAAAGGGTTAACCGAACTTGACTCTGATGACACATGGAGAGATAATTTCGACGCTATATCGACACACACCTAGATCGTCGATATAGTGATGAAATTATTCCGACGAAAAAAAAACTCGGCTTTCGTGGAAATTGCGACGAATATGTGTGGAAATATCAATGAAAAACCATCACAAACTTGGTCATATGTACTAGTGTGGCAAGGGGACACTTGTCAACAGATCGAGAGCTCCGGGAAAATTGTAGTGGGGTTTCAGTTTGAGAACTGAGATTTCTGAACCCCAAAGGCCCGAAGTGAATCTGGGTCGATAGATCTAAGGGAGACGTGACATGAATCCATGAACTCTGGGTAAAGTCCCAAAGTGATTCATAGTCGTTGAATTCAGAGGAGACATGGCGTGAATCAGTGTACTTTGGGTAAAGTCCCGAAGTGATTCATAGCCATTGAATTCGAAGGAGACGTGGCATGAATTTGTGAAATCTGGGTAAATTCCCGAAGTAATTCATAGTTGTTGGATTCGGAGGAGACATGGCGTGAATCTGTGAACTCCGGGTAAAGTCTCGAAGTGATTCATAGTCGTTGAATTCGGAGGATACGTGGTGTGAATCCGTGAACTCCGGGTAAAGTCCCAAAGTGATTCATAACCATTGAATTCGAAGGAGACGTGGCGTGAATCTGTGAACTCCGGGTAAAGACCTGAAGTAATCCTAGGTCGTTCGATATAAGAGGACACGTGGCATGATTCCGCATATTTGAGGGGAAGAGAAGTTTGAGATTTGAGATCTCAGAATTCCGAAACCCAAAGGAGGTCTCGACCGTTGATCGAGAAAAAGGTTGGAGGGCCGTTGATTTGGGTTGAATGGTCAAACACCCAAAGTGGAAGCAAGACCATTGATTGGTAGGATAGGTGCCTGCAGATCGCCAGCTCCAGAACGTTGAAGTATGGAAGAAAGCGGGGTTTGAGATTTAAAAACCCTGAAGTCCGTAATTGCAAAGAGATCACATCCGTTGATCTAGGAAGGATAGATCTGGTCCGTAGATTTGAAAGGTGCATATCTGAACCATTGATTTAGACAGTATCGTCAATATCACGAGATCGACTATCCCGTAGCATTGTGGGGATGGGAGTTGCACGGAGTTTAAAATATCGAGGGCGGGTCGTTATTCAAACCGTGGTTTTGAGAAGAGGACACATGGAGGCTCAAGGAGAATTATGGGCCGAAAATTATTTTGGTTTCAAACTGCCTTTGGTCGCGCCCACAATTGTGTGTTTGCATGAGTTCATCGCCCGAGGTCACATCTGAGGAGAGACCAAGAGAAAAGGGGCTAAAGCCAACTCTGAGACTTCACTGAAGTGCGAAGGAGAAGGTCACGAGTATCGTAAGACCTGCACCAGAGGCCAAAAAGGCCTGTGTCTGATTTAAAGGTGAGACTATCATGGTCTCAAAGTCTCGTTTGATTTAGAATCGAAGAATCTTGACCAGAGACTCGGGATGAGTCCCGGACTTTCCAAATTAGAACCCGTAGAGAGAAAGAGGATTTGTTCCTGTAAGGAGGACTAAATTTTGTTATTTTTAGTCCCATCATGGGTGTGTTACAGATTGAGATCCAATATCAATTCATTCATGATCATGTTCAGAGAAGGGTTGTGAAGCTTTAATATATGTCTACAGATGAGCAGGTGGCTGACCTCCTCACAAAGTCTCTTCTGACAGGAAAGCATGTTTATTTCAGGTACAAGATGGGGGTGGTAAGTAATACCTTCCTTGGTAAGAGGGACTATTAATTTTTATACCGAGGCAAGTGGTGTTCCTTAGGCTTGGTCTTTTTGCCTAAGGAAATGTGACCACTTTAAATGTAAATTCATTTTATTTCATAACGTGAAAGTGACTTAGGAAATAAAAGATAAGTGGATCTTTTATTTAAGTTGGGTGAATAAAATATTAAAAAGTGATTTTCATGTGCACTTTATTTTCCACCGTTGATCTAATTCATTATGAGCCTTTGGATCATGTGGACACCCAAAATTCACTTTGGGAATATAGAAGGTCAAGAGGGGAAAGAGACCATTAAATGTCTCTAATGAGTCCATTGAGAGAATACACACACAAGAATTCGCTCAAGAGAGAGCAGATTGAAGAGCAGGAAGAAGATCATTTCTAGAAAAGAGTGGCATGGATTTCCATGCAAAGGTGGGCATGGAAATCGAGGAAAATACCAGCATTAATTACAACCATAACTAGTTCGTACAGTACAGATTTTTGGATGAAAATCGAGGTGAAATATGCATTGAAATCGATGCATTCGTACAACATTTATTGAATCTGTACGACCATACAAATCCGTACAACCTGCACAGAAATCGAGGTTTGTACAGTGATTTCCATACAATACTGTCTGTACAGCGTAAAGAAATTCTGAGTAAGCTTGGCTCAGATTGCGAGATGGTTGATTTGCGTGGTTTCCAAGAAAGTTTTTTCTTGGGAAAAGAGAGATAAGTTGTCTCTGTTGTGTATTTTATTTTTTGCTACAAATGCAATTCCCAGAAGCATGAAAATTAATAAAAGAAGCTTCCCTCTCATAAGAACAGGTTTCCCCCACCCTGGGGGTTTTTCCTGGGTCATTTTTGGACCAAAATTTCCTTTGTACCTTGTTCATTTTCTGTTGAGTTATTTCTGCATTTAATTTCCAGTCAAAGAAGTTGTCTCTTGTGTTTCAAATTCAACAATTTCATTTCCATAATTTAATAAATGTTATAAGAAGAATTTTGTGTTCATGGGTTGGGAATTAAACTATGGGAGTGATAAGGAGTGCTTGAAACCTTATTGGGGACATCAAATTTCTTTAGAGGAAAGGCGATTCTCCAAACAGAATTACAAAGGAGCCAAAGGGATCATAAGGGTGTTGATGGAATGTTTCCATATGACACAACTGGCATCAATGAGTAGAAATTCATTGGGTGAAAACCACTTAAAGGAACAACTATGTTCTATTTTATATTGTGTATTCCTCTAGCTATGATAAAGGTTAACCAATTGTAAAAAAAAAAATCTAAAGCAATAGCTTCATAGATTCAAGGTTTGGCGTCTGGCTATGGTATTGTTTACCTTCCACTGATTTATTTTGAGAACGTAATATAAGTGGATTCAAAGAATTCTCATTTAAGGCAATACTGTTATAAAGGTTCTAAATCCTTCTAACAGGCTATAAATTGGGGATTCTCTGGAGTTTTTTTGGGATTATCAGCTTGTCTCGAATGCATCTTGAGTGGTTATATAAGGGATTTGGAGTGCTTAAAGGGAACTTTCCATAAGGACCTATGCTAATACAACCATCAATCATTCAATTATTATTTTTTATGCAAAGATATACAGTGGCTCTATGAGTCAAATTAAAGTGCCTTGATTTGGTGAGGAATTAGGAAGAATTTCTTTTGAAATCAGAGGATATTTACCCATTTCCAGTACCACATATATCAACATGGTATTATTCCATAAATTTTGCCTCAGATTTAGTCAATACAATTGATTGGTTTTAGCAAATAAAGCACCAAAATTGGCCACAGTATCCAGCTGCTCAAAAAAAAGGATGAGGAATACCGAGGATTCAAGTTGGACTTAGCTATTAGATTACGGTATTTTTTTTACAACATTGCAATTTTTTTTAAATAAAAAAATGGCTTCCTCGAGTAATTTAGGGCCAACCCAAGGGACGAATTTTGTTGGAAAGAACTACAAGTTATGGTCATTTCAAATGACATCATTCCTCCAAGGTTGTGAATGTTGGGAACCAGTAAAGAATGGATTCATAGAGCCACACACAACAAAACTAACTTCCATGACAAATGCTCAAAGAAATGCCCATACAAAACTAAGGAAGAAAGAAAACAAAGCCAAATACTAGATTCAAAATTTAGTATATGAGCCACAACAAAACAAGCCTCGGGCATTCTCAAATCATCCTACTAGGGCAATGATAACGTGAAGATAGTCAAGATTTAGAATTTGAGAAATCAATTTGAAAATATGAAGATGTATGAGACATAAAATCTTAACTAGTTCAAGACCCGAGTGATGGGCATTATAAACTAGATTAGGATGACTAGTGAACAAATTGAAAATCAGAGGATTGTTCAAAAATTCCTTAGAAGCTTGCCCAAGAAATTTGAAATGGTTGTAAAAACCGTCTTAGAATATAAATATTTGTCTAGTTTCTCAGTACAAGAAATGATGGGATCACTCATGTCACATGAAACTATACTTAACTTGGAAGAAGGGTCTATGGAACATTATTTCAAGACTCAATCTTCCTTCAATAGAGGAAATAGAGGGAGAAATAAAAAATGAAGAGGAAGAGGTAATCATAATGCAAAATATAGACACACAAAAGAAAAATGAGGATAGTCACAACAGTCTAAAGACTCATACAATCAAAGAGGAAGAGAGAGAAAATAGACAGACAAATCTAGAATTCAATGCTACTATTGCAAGAAGTATGGTCACTCTGAGAGTGGATGGAGAAAGAAGAAGTCAGATTAGAACAAAGTCAGAGAAAATGTCTCCAACAATGAAGGAAAAACTTTTGAAGAAATGTTTTTTTCGTGCCATACATCTAAAGAAGGTCACTCCAAGGAACTTTGGTTGTTGGATAGTGGCTGCAACAATCACATGACAAGTAACAAAGATTTGATTTCTACCATGGATACTACTATTAAATATGAGATTGCTCTTCGTGATAATTCTCAAGTAAAATCTCTAGGAAAAGGTATTGTATCTGTTTTAACCAAACAAGATCAGAAGAAAGACATACATGATGTGTACTATGTACCAAATCTCAAACACAATATTATAAGTGTAGAAAAATTGATGGAGCATGGATATGATGTCTTATTCAAAGGCTAAACATACTTAATTCTAGATAAATCACCTAGTAGGAAACTCATTTCAAAAATCCAAATGAATAAGAATAAGATGTTTCCATTAAATTTAAGGAGTGTCAATTTGTCCCAGTCATATGCCCAAAATGTCTCAAACATAGATGAGACTCTCTTATAGAATGCTATGTTTGGTCATCTTCCTTTTATAAGTCTTATTCTTCTTCAAAAACATGCAATGGTCAAAGGTCTTCCTATTAATTTGAATGAACAAGACAATCCATGTGAAATTTGTATACCTGGAAAGCATAAGAGAGACAACTTTCCAACATCCACCAATAGAGCAAAAGAACATCTAGAATTGGTTCACATAAACCTCTGTGGACCAATGCACACCTAATCCATTGGTGGAAGTTTTTATTTTGTTACCTTTATTCATGATTTTATCAAGAAAATATGGATTTATTTTTTCAAACATAAGTTTGATACCTTCTCAAAGTTTAAAGAAATCAAAGCTGAAGTAGAAAAATAGAGTGGAAAAATTGTGAAGGCTCTGATATCTAATGGAGGAGGAGAATATAACTCAAAGGACTTGACATATTTTTATAGACAACAAGGAATCATAATGAAAATGACAACCATATATACTCCACAACAGAATGGAATGGATGAAAGGAAAAATCAAACCATCATGAACATGGCTAGAAGTATACTGGGAGAAACGAATTTTTCTAATGACTATTGGGTTGAAGTAGTTTCTTATTCAGTTTAAATTTTGAACAGATCTCCAACAACAAGTGTCAAAGATGAAGTTGCCTCAAGAGGCATGGAGTGGAACAATGTTCAATTTTTATCACTTGATAATTTTTGGTTGTATTGCTTTTACACATATCCCTGAAGAGTTGAGAAAGAGAATAGATAGTAGGAGTGAAAAATGTATCTTTGTGGGATACAGTAAATAATCAAAAGCCTACATATTATACAATCCAATCACCAACAAATTTATGGTGAGTAGGTAATTCAAATTCTTTGAAAACAAATCATGGGGTGATCAAGAAAATTAGACATTGGACAAACAAAATCCAATGCAGCGAATTGATGAGAAAACAAAAAATTTAGAATAGCAAGCACATCCACCAAGACTCCCAAGGTTACAGGTACAAAGCCAACAAAAACATTCTGGAAATGGTTCTTCTTACAACAAGGAATCATCCTCTTCAATAGAAAATAAATGAACAAGAAGTCTAAGAGAAATTTATGAGCATAACAATGACATTGAGAAACAAGGTAATTTTGCCTTACTATCCTGTCAACCAGCCTTCTTTGAAGAAGCATTAAAAGAGGAACATTGGGTAGAATTCAGGAATGAGGAAATTGAATCCATATAAAGGAACAAGACTTGGGATCTTGTTGATCCTCCAGGAAACAAATCCATAATAGGTGTCAAGTGGGTGTACAAAAAAAAACTTAATGAAAAAGGAAAGATTGAAAAGCATAAGGCAAGGTTGGTTGCCAAAGGTTTCTATCAACAACCCGGGATAGCCTATGGAGAAACCTTTTCTCTTGTATCAAGGTTATATATAGTAAGGACCAGTTTAGCCAGTGCAACTCAGAACAAATGGAAAGTCTACCAACCAAATGTAAAGTCAACCTTTTTGAATGGCATATTGTGAGAAGTATATGTGGATCAACCACCTGGTTTTGAAGGAAAAGAACAAGAGGACAAAGTGTATAAGTTGAATAAATCCTTGTATGGATTGAAGCAAGCTCCAAGATCTTGATATAGTCGAATTAACTATTATCTGATCAACCATGGATTCAACAGGAGAAGTAATGAGCCAACTCTCTCTACAAAATCAGATCATGAATGTAAAATATTCATTGTTTGTATTTATGTTGAAGATATGATTTATACATGTAATACAATGTTAGAAGAATTTAAATATGTCATTCAAATAGATTTTGAGAAGACTGATCTTGGACTCATGGAATATTTTTTTGGAATTGAAGTTAAGCAATCTACCCATGGCATTTTTGTTTGTCACCAAAAGTATGCTACAAACATTTTGAAAAGAGTTAGAATGGATAAATTCAATACAACAAAAAATCATATTTCACTAGGAACAAAATTGAGCAAGCAAGACGAGTGTTAAACAATTGATTCAACCTTATATAAGAGGCTAGTAGGTAGTCTAATGTACCTTACAGTAACTAGACCTGATATAATGTTTGCAACAAGCTTTGTTTCCAGGTTTATGGAATCCCCCAAGGATTCTCACTAGATCGTTGGAAAAAGAATACTAAGGTATGTTGCAGGGACAATCAACTATGGCATGTGGTACACCACCTCTTAAAATTATTCACTTGCACGATACATGATAGATAAATATAAAGTAAATATTGGGTTATATCCTTATATATGATTCCTGATGAAATATTTATTAAGTGATATCCCCATAGCTCTGTTATATATAGGGAATAATCAGTTTTGATGAAAATGACAAACTTACCCCCTTTGGGTAATATGGGTTTTGTGTTCTGGGTTGGGTTACCCTGGGCCTATAGTCATTTATGGACAAAAATCTATTGAGTGTAGTAATATATACACAACAACCTAGTTAGAGATTTTGCAAGAATCATTGATGATAGAAAAATCACATATGGTTATGTTTTTCGTTTGGGAACAAATATGGTTTCATGGGAATCCAAGAAACAACCCAAAGTTTCAATATCTTCAGTAGAGACAGAGTATGTTTCTGCAATTTCAATATAATGTCAAACAATATGGGTGCGAAGACTCGTGAATAATCCATCACATAAGGAAAATGAGCCAACTCCTATTTTCTGTTATAAGAACTCAACAATTGCATTGTCAAATAATCATGTGTTTCACAAGAAGAAAAAGCACATTGATACTCGCTTTCACTTCATCCAAGAGCTTGTCAATAATGGTGATATTTCTCTTCAATTATGTGCATCAATAGATCAATTAACATACATTTTTACAAAACCATTAGGAAAAAATATTTTTGAATTTCAAAGAAAAAACTTGGGCATTGTAAGTGTTGATGATTGCAATAATTGAGAATAAGGGGGAGTGTTAGAACTAATAATATCCACTTATTTACTTGTTTTCCAGGTCATCAAGTTAGCTTAGCTAGACTTCATTTTACATTCGGCTGAGTTAATGTTTACTTCAGTGTTACGTAGATATTTGTTGGATCCTTGTTGTGTTTTGTGTAAACTATCTAATAGTGAGAAGGGTACTCAAACCCAAATGATTTATACCACATATATGTTACCCTAGGTTTTAAGCCCTGAAAAATAAAACACATTAGATCCTATGACTAAGAATTTAACCATGAATTTTCTCTTAATGATTTTATAAATATTTGTTTTTTTATTTTATTTTGCAACTTATAAGATTTTGTATATTTTTTTTCTTTGTAAGAAAAATGTAAATTGAACAAAGTTTGAATGAATAATGCAAGTGCAAATCTTAAAAATAAAGTTAAACTAACTAAACCCTAAGTTACAAGAAAAACTTAAAGTTAAAAGAATTGAAATCTTTATTGTATGATTTTTTGCAATTATTAAATTTTTATGTATTGTGTGGATATATAATTTTTTAATACTTTTCTCTTTTATGAAATATAAATTTAAAAAAAAAAAAATATGTAAGACCAAAATACAAATATTAAATTGGAATATTAAATGAAAGTAAATAAAATAAAGGATTAATGCGAAATATGATAAAAAAAATTATAACAAACTTAAACAAACTAAAATTAAAGTGATTATTATTTAAAAAATGAAACTTTACAGAGTATTAAGTAAAAGGAAAGGAATTGTGTCATTTTCTAAAATGAAAGGAATTAGGTCTTTTTAGATATTGCAATTAGCAAAGTTAAATTAATTAGCAAAAATAAATAATTAAATGAAGTTATATGTTTCTTTAGTTAGTGAAAGAATATTCTGAAATACATTTGATTTTTTTTTATGTTTCATTTAAAGATTATAATTAGTAAATGATTAAAGAATTTTTTTTATGTTTTATTTAAAGATTATAATTAGTAAATGATTAAAGAAATAAAAAATTATATACATAAAAACTATAATGTGTTTTTGCATTTTTTTTAATTAATTTCTTTTTATGTTTTATTTAAAGATTGTAATTAGTAAATGATTAAAGAAATAAAAGATTATATACATAAAAACTATAATGTGTTTTGCATTTTTTTTTATTGCATAAAAAACAAAATTGAATGAAATGAAAATGAAACAACAAAGAAGATATTTCGAGAACATGAAAAAACTTAATCTTTTATTTAGATATAATTCCATACATTCTTATAGATTTAAAGAAGTTTTTGAATTTTTGTGTGAATTCAAACCAGAGTTTTTGTCTTTAACCATTCTAAGTGGAATTAGCCTCATACAATAGAATAACCAAGTACGAAAGAAAATAAAAAAAGATTAGCACTGAATAGAGTAATGGTAGTGAAGCACAAGGTGGAAATCTACATACTAGAAAACTGATTAACACTAAAAATTCCATACTTAAAACACAACAAACTTAGTAAGCAAACCATTTACCTCATGAACACAAGCAAAATCAGCTCCCCATCTTCCCTTCTATTACTTTGCAAGACATCCCTTCTATCAACAACTTCATCAAATCCCTGTTGAAAATGAATGAAGGATGGATGATAAAAAATAAATAATAAACTTCACAAGAGTCCTTGCATACCTCTCTCAAAAGTTTTTCTTCCCTTCAAGACCTGAAAATGTTTTCTAAGTTCCTGAATGAGATCTTTATTACACCGCAATCTAAATGTTTACATCTAACATAAGCATCTATCTCAATTTGCATCTAACATAAGCATCTATCTAGTTAGTTGTACGTAATAATAATCTAGTTAGCATATAGCATATTCACACAAATAATAAGCATCTAGCTAGCTAGTTATACATGTTGATCCCTATATACTTTTAATTGAGCCAACATGATATTAATTGTTAGGGCTACTAGTTGCATACAAATCACAAATGCAGTGATCAACAAGCAACAATTGCATGCATAAACAGATCCTGCCTTCCTTTCTTTGTTTTTTGTTGAGTTGCATTACAAACAGATCCTGCCTTCCTTTATTTGTTTTCTGTCGAGTTGCACAGAGGGAATGAGATATTAAGTCTGCAATTACTCATCGCCCACCATTTCAGTTTCCAGAGAGACAGAAGAAGAATCGAATGAGTTCAATTCGTGATGCTTATGATTAGTGTGTACGCAAAGGAAATAAAAGTTTTAGTAAAGTTTACTTTTGTGTCTAGGATACGTATATTGTAAAAATATATTTGCAAAATTTTTCACATATATAAAACAAGTGCATAGTATGAAAACACATTTTTTTTTATTATATTGAATACATTAAAAATTAAAATTATGTTTAAATTTAATAACATAGTAAATATAAATAATATTTTTAAATTTAGTAATAATATAATTTAACAATATGATAATTATGTATAAATTTAATAACATATTAAATGTAAATAATATTATTAAATTTAGTAATAATATAATTTAACAATATGATAATAAATAGTTTTAAAATATAAAATTATATTAAATAATTCAAGAATATGAAATTATATGTAAACAATATTGTTGAATTTAATAATAAAATAATTAATAATTAATAAAAACATAAAATGTTGAATTTAATAATATGATAATTTATAATTAATAAAAACAAAAAATGTTGAATTTAACAATATGATAATTAATAATTAATAAAAATAAAAATATATCATTTTTTAAAGTGAATTTTTTATAAGTAAAATATTTTTTAAAGTTAAATTACTAAAAAGAGAGGGTGGTATGCATAAATAGATTATTTAATTTCTAAATGTGTTGGGAATTATTCATTTATGTACTCTTCTTTCTTGGGTTTTGATCTTTTATTATTTGAATGATAAGGGAGTGCCATATATTCAACTAGATAACAACCCCAACACATTATGAAATTTGCAACCAGTGGGACCTGTTTATGTATTATGAGAAATACATAAACACTTTTGTAGTAAGAAAGCATTACATAATTTTTTTTATTTGTAATATCAATATTATGTCATTTATTAGTTTGTCTATATCCATATAATTGAAGATCACATTTATTTAATCAATATACCACAATTTCTATCATGCATATAATCATATGATCTAAATTATTCTAACCAATATGTTATTTATTTCCTATTCAACAATGTTTTATTCGATGGAGTGTATAACGGTGTTATTGTCAAAACTTTACATTGAAATTTGACTTTGATACTTCTGTCCAAATGTAGAATCAATATGCAACTCCTTATCATTTGTAAACTAGTTGTATCTAGTAATCATTATTTCTTTCTATAAATGAGTTATTTAGTGTTTTGCTTCTTGTTTGTATATAAAAAAATTAATACAATTAGGTAACTATGAAATTGTTTAGTACATGGCATAGGTTATTTTGCTTGGTAGTGATCCACTCAATGTGGAGTATTTCCAAAATATATTGGGCCCACCCTCATAATATATGTATTTTTAGTTGCCTTATAACTTTTTTAAATACCAACCCAAACAAGTAGTCATTACTCCACACAAAAACATTCCACACAAAAACATGATAAAGAAATATAAAATGTGGAAAAGCAAAGATGCATTACGGTGATAAATATAGATAAAAGGAAGATGATATGATGCAAATTCCTATCTCTATGATGAGGATATTGTTAACCCGAACAACTTTGATTGGACTCCAAAGTTTTAGTCCCAATGAATAGATGATATAATTCTTCATCGTTCACACTAAAAGGAAGACCTTAAATAAATATAGTCGACGTATAATCAATAGTGAAATGGTTTTTGCCTTGAAATTTCTTGCAAGGTGGATACACCCTATTCACGTGAATATGCCAAGTTCAAGCTCGACTACATATCTCTTGTATGGTGGAAACCTAACTCTCGATTACAAATATACTCACTACAAATGAATTTTCCAAGACGTGTAAATCACATATAAGAAAACTTTGTGTTTTTCCAAGACATCATATACTCCAATTTCATAAAATGATATGGCATAAGGTTAATGGCATATGACATAACCCCAAAAGAAGCTTAGTAAAATCTTTATGTCATATTTAAAATATGAAGAGAGATATGAGATGTATTTTTGAAAAATGAGTAATGTAAACATAAAGGAGTTATAGGGTATTGAGTGAGGATCTAAAATCTATGCGGTTTCAATATGCTAATCATGAATGAAGAATATGACAGTGCTAATAAGATGAGGAATGGGAAAATGGGTTATTTTTTTGTGATAGGTCAATAACCACAATAATTATGCCAAACACTTTGTCAATTAGTTCAAAACTTGTATCAAACTTGTTCTTATCTTAAATGAAACTTTTAACTTGTTCAACGATCATTTTTGTTAGCCATTAAAAAATACTTGCAATAATTTCCAAAATATTATTTTAGTGGCGAAAAATCCATGGACATCTTCTTTAAAATGTGCAGCATCTCAGCAAGGGTGTGTAATAACTTGTGCGAGTAGTTTGAAATGAGAGGG
The DNA here is from genome assembly GCA_032191745.1 of Picea mariana. Classification (NCBI taxonomy): domain Eukaryota; kingdom Viridiplantae; phylum Streptophyta; class Pinopsida; order Pinales; family Pinaceae; genus Picea; species Picea mariana. Next base: position 14,570 of record JASDQU010882410.1, on the reverse strand, counting down.
AGAATGGAAATGCTATGCTGACTAAAATTGTTGACCAAAAATACGGTCAACATATGCCAACCAATATGCGTGTCACTTATAGTGGCGTGGAAGCTTAGGAAACTATGGTTTTGTTGATGTATTGAAAAGTATAGGGATTAAGGATCAAAATGATTAAAGGTAGATATAATTATCCATTTATACAACATTTATACAACAGGGGGAGAAAAATGGAAGTTAAATGATACTTGGTATAATACTTTATGAAATAATGCTTGGAAAGTGAAATAAAGAGGGG
>JASDQU010882409.1:0-30368 GCA_032191745.1 Picea mariana | reverse complement strand
GGTACCCATTGAGCATGTGGGTGAGTATGGGCCATGGAACTAATCAACCCATCGATAACATGTGATGTTCCTAGTTTGTCTTGACCAAATGGTAAAGGGTGAGGAGCATCAGGTAATACGATATAAAGGTACCCTGATTAAGAGTAGATTCAATCAAAATTTTGGGCCTCGATGATGGCCTCATATTTAGTTTGAGGGAAAGTAGTGTAAAATTCTTTAGTGAGGAGAGGAACTATTGATTTGAGGAACCAATCTAGTCGTTGTTGTGAGGTAGTATCATCTTTGCAAATACGTCTTCTTCTTCTTCACCATTCATGAATTTGATTGGATATATGGATGGTCGAGGTTTTCTTGAATTCTGTGAAGATTTCCAATCCAGTGTCGTGGTGCACTAGGAGTTGAAAGAAGGATAAGAAGGCTTTCACCAATGACTCAAAGGTTGAGTAGGACCTGACTTTCTCATCCACATACCACTTAACAGAGGGACTAGTGAGATTTATTTGGGACATTCGTAAGCGAATGAAATATTCCATAATGCTATTGGAATAACACCACAGGTGAAAAGACATAATGTGATTGGTGGGGTCTTCTCTGGACTTGACTTTGAATTTGGGAATATCATAAGGTAGATTAGTGGGAATATTTGGCCATGTGGTGTCATGTCATATGGGATTGTTCATTAGTTTTGTCAAAAATGGGATATTGAGAGATTCCAAGTATGACATGGAGGGGGAAGTACCCGTCGTGGTATGTGATGGTTGGTAAAATGTTCCTTGTGAGAATGGTTGGGAGCTTGTTCCTTGCAAAGAAGTTTGGGCTCCACCTCATTGTGGTGGAGGAATAGTGGGTGATTTGTTCTAGGTATTGGTGCCCAAAAAATTAGATCCAAGCAAGGATGATCATAGGACCGTGTCACTTACTGGTGCATGTGAATATTGTGTTGATGTATCATTCAAGTGGGAGATACCTCTGAAAATTGGGGGGGAGTTCAAACATCTAGAATGACAGGGATGGTATGGTTCCCCTATGATTATGGACTATGTGTGGATATGTGATGGTGGTGATGAGAAGACTTTATTTAAACTATCGAAACAATGTATTCATAAACTGCATGTAATCAAATGGTGACAATCATACATATAGAAACAATGTAACTGTTAGTTTGGTTGTTTTTTCTGACTCCGCATGGGGGAATATAAAAAATGAATATGCATGTCCTACTCGATATAGAGTCCTTCCTCTCAAATAAAATTGGACCTCCAAAAAATCTCTCTACAGTGGGGTCAGAGCCCACTTGACGAGACACTAGTGAAGGGATGAACAATCAGTTATAATAAGGGATGAAGGGGGCATATCTCGAAAGTACTCGAGATATTTCCCAAGAGTCATTCAAAATATAAATGATGTGTGATTTCATCCCACAAAAACCACCTTAGGTAGATAAAACCTAGAATTTGGTCGCTAAGTCACCATGATCAAGCACGACATTTAGATTTTCGACCTAAAAAATCAGTCACTGGATGGATACTTTCCAAGGCTTGGGTGACCCAAGGAAGCATCGACATAATAAATGAACCTCGAAATTTGACCCTTCACAGGTGTCTCCCTACCTTATGGTGTAGGAATTCTTGATTGGGAGGATTTTGGTATCCTATTTTGCAACTTTCTAAGTTTCAATGAAAAATGATGATGGGGATTTATTTGGATGCCTATCCCCAAAATCGTAACTTAGACTACCAAATTCTTTTTTGTTCCTCTTGTAGAGGTTAGAAGTGGATTGATTATGGTTTATTTTAGGATGTGAGAGTGGGTTGACAGGTTGGGGTCATGGGCCAACCTCATTGATTAAAAATGGCATGCACAAAAAGATCTTTACAAAACAAATCAATCCCTTCTGATCTTCCCAAATCGATTATGAGCGTGAGAAGAACATACTATGGTTTCAAGTATCTAATGAAAAAACTTTTGAATATGTGATGTGTGCAAGAGGTGATGGTGAGTGATGAATTTTTAATAATTTAAGTGAGAAAATTTTGGCCAATGGACATCTCTTGGTCCTTTACAGCTGTTGCTTACTTATAACTTACTAGATTTCACAAACAATCCTTGAAAAATTGACAAAGCCCTAGGTAACTAGCATGGTGGACATGTGAGTCCTTACTCTTGAGATTTGATCTACCTAGAATGTTATCTAATATAAGAAATCCTTGAAACTATTCCGAGATTGTGAACATGAGGGCATATGTGGGCCCTTACAATTCTCTAAACTTCCTAAGTGATTTGAAACTATCCTAATATTGTGCACATGTGTGCCCTTACAACTCTTTGAGAGTATGTTTCAAAGAAAATCTAATAGGTATTGGCCTCTCCTAAAATGGTGATTTTTTAAAGGGAGATGAAGGTTTCTTCAAGAAATCTCTTTTTCTGATTTCCAAGATCACACAAGGGTGCGAGGAAAGAACATACTCCAAGATTTTCTAAATAGCATTCTAGTCCCGATTTAATGTTATGTTTTTCTAGAACAAAATATTTGTAATGAAATTCAAATGCTAAACTTTAAGCCATCCATGTGGCAACCAAGGAAATCAAAAGAGACTATGGATCTTTTTAATCCCCCTAGTAGTCTATGTGTGACTAAGTTATCTATGTAAGAATGAATCTCAAGATTGCTTGTTATGGATTTTACAAAGTGCATAAATGAAATCTAAGCTACTGGAAAAGCCTCATCCTCAAAATCCCTTACAATGTAGTGAAAAATAGCTTCTGCACAGATTTATGCATAGGAAGTCACACAAAGTGCATAGACCGTACGAAATGAGAAAGATGATTATTTGCAGTTTCACGCATACCGCGCGACTATTTTTCCCGAACCCATGCGCAAATAGGAAAATGTTGGGCCGGAAATTTAAAATGAAATCCTCCAACAACGGGTTGAATTTAGTGTCTGAAGGGTAAGTTGAATGGTTTTGGACTGTGAAAACACCAGAGAGTGAGAATAGAAGGTATAAGATTCCAAAGGGGGAGGAATTTGATTCCAAATTCCCCAGTATGTTTGCCAAACTGTTGGGTTCCTTCTGTCACCTGGGTGAGAGAAACAGTGACCCTTAATTGCTTAGTTGGACTATGTAAACAACATCGAACAATGGTTAACAAGTTAGTAGGCCTACAAACAATGAAACATATTCCAAAGAAAAAGAAAATAATAGGCAAAGAAACATGAATTACACAACTATCAACAAGATATGCAATATATTGAACACAAAAGAGTTGGTATCCAATAGAAACTAGTCTTCTTAATTTGAAACACCAAGAGGAGAAATGGGGGATTTGTGAATCCCTTATTCCTCCTAAGGGAGGGCCCTTGAATTCCTCAACATAACACTTATACTCTCCTATTCTAACTGGATAATGGTGAAGAAATGTATGAAAAAGCTTCCCAAGAGGTGGAAAGACTTTACTTTGATATACTTTCTCAAATTGTTCTTGAGTTATAGAATGGTTTCTCCAAGAAGATTTGAACAACATAACACTACAATAAACTTCTTCCTCTTTTGCATACAATGATCCTCTATTTATAGGAGGATTGCTAGATATTTCACAACTAGTTTCAAATGTGAGTGAGGAGGTCTTTAATGGTACCTCCCATCCTTTCAGGGATCCACATGCATAATTTTAGGGCGATTTTGGGGTATCGTCGAGATCCACTTCATCCCAGAAGTGGTTGAGGCCCAATCAAAATCATAAATGTGTTGTTTTCTCATATGTGTGGGTTGCTTGATTATTAGTTGCGCGGAGTGCACACTGTGCATGTTGAATTCTATGTTAGCCTATGCGGATGTACGATTACTATTTTTATTAAAGGTGTGTAGAAATTCGAAATCTTTTCTAGATAGTTTTGTGACTATCTAGCCAATCTTGATTTTGAGCCTCCTATAACTATTAATCGTATATTATATTTGTGTTGATTATTTCTTCACTGATTTTCTATATTTATATAAACAATTTTTTAGTGATAACAAAAGAAATGAACATATATATGTAAAATACCATATCAATATAACTTATTAAACTTATTCAATTATATAAAATTCATTAATTAATAGAACATGTTAAATGCTTAAGTATCGTTCTTTTTAAGAATGTGCAAAGTGGACACACAACAATTTATTTATGTTGATACGTACTTACATATTATATATTATTTCTACTATAGAACATAGTTCCCATTTAATCAATTTCTCCATAATTGTTATTATTAATTACTATTGATAAATCCATTCCAGTTAAATTGAATAATAAGACATATTCAATAATATAACAAAAATTCATATATAGATATATAATACATTATATCATAAAGTTAAAATAAAAAATATCATGTCATCACCCCTAATTTATTGTGATTCTTGTTTTATTGTTTATCTTATAGACAACTTTTAATTAATTATCCTAGAGCTTCATTATAAAAAATTTAATCATAAACTTCGAATTGTTATACTCCCACTCCACAATTTATTATACAAGAGTTAAAGATAGAATGAAATACCTTTTAACTTTTTTTGTATTTTTAAATAGTCAAAGTTTGTCTACTCATTTCCAATTGTTTGAAATTTTTAATTGATTTCAGTTTGGGTCTCTTCGTTCGATTTACTTTCTTAAACGAGATTTATACTCTTCGATCTTCAATTTTGTTCTTAAGTATGGTAATTGTATTTCATGGAGATATAATTTTATTTTTTTTAAGTGAGTGTGAGTTTCTGTATTATTGAAAGAGGTTATGATATAAAAAAAGGGAATCTTTTGATCTACCAAAAAGGAAATTAGATCAGGGATTCTGGAGTTGTGTTGTTTAAGATAGAAGGGGGTGAGGCTGGGCCGCCACCATGGGAAGTCGACTCAGTTCCCCTAAATCCAGTTTGAAAAACTAAACAAAATCATATACATAAAAGTATTAATCATAAAAAGGGGTTGTGCCTACACTGAACACTTCGTAACCAGGGGCTGAACCGGTGCTAGTCTATGATGATGAGATGTCTTTTGTCTCCATCCTTTCTTTCCTCGTTCTCTTTCCTCTGGACCACCATGCGTGTATTTCTGATACAAGATGGTGTTCTTTTCTAATATTCTGGCGTGATGTCCATGTGGTGGACATAACGTAGGTAAAGGTGGAATTGGCCTACCATTCATTCCATTTTCTCTTTCTGGCTCCTCTGGTCTTCCACTAGTCATCTTGCACTGGCCTCTAGGTTGATGAGGTGACTAAGGATTTCTATGAGAACATTTTTGTGGTCCTTGATAGCCTCCCTATTGGTCTCTTTCCGATCAATGCTCATCTTGCCTATCAACATATTTGTTCACCAGGCTTCCTCCACGGTTTTGTGGTAGAGGGTTTTTTTGGGCTGTGTGGCCCCTGGGTCTCTTATCCCATCTGATTCCTGAATTAGGTCCTTCCAGGCTTTTCCCTTGCGTGTCGTGTTGATTTCTTTCTCCCTCCTGATGATGATCGCATTGCCCTTTGGATTGACCTACGTAAGAAATGTACCCTTGGATTCTCTGGCCGCTGTCTCCATCCTTGTAATCCTCTAAGAGCTTGTCAGAGGTTCTTTCTCCTAGGGGCCTCTCTTACTATGGGTTTTCTTCATTCGTACCATCTCGACTTGTTTGTGGTGGTTTTTTCCTTGGGTTCTTCTCCTGTTCCTATTCACCCCTTCCTTGTGTTTAAAATGGCCTCTGTAATTGCTTCTCTCCGGTCTGTGGCTATTCCTGTTGTTTCTTATCTTATGGGATTTCCTTGGCTACGGGCTTGTCTTGAAAATCATGGGCCACCCATAAAGGTGTACCTTATAGTTCTTATTCACTGCCTCGGTATGTGTGCTCTTGGGAGCCATGTCGTAATCCCTGTGCCAATCCTTTGCTCTGCACATTGTGTGAATTTCAATGCCACTCCCCGTATCTGTGCTTGGGTGAGGTGTACCCATACTTGACCATGGGAACTCCTTTTGTCCTTCTTTCTTTGCCGCCTGCTGGTTATCTTCTCTGCTTTCCCACGAATAGTCCCTGTACTTCTTCCTATTGACAAGACCGTGGTTTCGTACCTCCTTTTGTTGTGTGACTTGGGTCTACATTGTAACTAATGTTTGAGTGATGGACTATCGGATTATGCCTGGTTCCTATGTGCCCTTCCGTTATCCCTGCGCCTCCTTCCTCAATGCAGTCGTCCGTACTTTGGCTATAGTCATGGTCTTTTGCCGCTAGTTGGATGCAGTCTGTTCTGAACTGACCATTTAGGATGTTACTCTAGATAGTGTCAAGTTTGGGTCCTTCCTTGTCAACCCCCTCGTTAGCGATTCTATCCACCAGTCCATTTGTTGACCTACGTACCTGGCGCAACTCCACTGTGATCCTTGTCTGCAAGTGCTCTTGAATTTTTTGCATGGAATGTGCTAAGCGCCAGTGCCTATGGATTTTTCCCATTTTGGTGCCATTTTGGAGTCTCTTTACTATGTTGATAACTAGCATGGAATCTCCTTCCACTATGGCATTTTTCATCTTTTCGCAGCTTAGAATCTTGAGGCCGGTCCCTAGGGCTCTGAATTCCATGACTTTTTTATTTGTGTTTCCCAGACTCCCATCGTACAACCAGATATTTCCCTCACTATCCCTAATTACTCCTCCTAGTCCTGTCTGTCCTAGGTTACCTTTTGATGCACCATCAAAATTCAGCTTGAGGGATCCTGCTCGTGGTTGTTTTCAGTTGTGCTCAACTACTTGCAGTTGCAATAGCTGTCATATTTGATTGGGGTTGCGTCCTTCTTTCAGGTGGAAGGATTCTAGGATTTGGGAGTGGTCTGTGAGTTGCGCTCTTCCTGTCTGGAAGTTGCAGCTCTGCACCGTTTCTCTTATCATGGAGATTATTTTTTCCTTGATCTTCCATTTCGGCCAACTTTCATTCTTGAAGATCCATGGGTTCCCTTCCTTCCATATTTCCCGTATGATCATTCCTAGAATGAGGGTCCAACAGAGATTCACCTCTTTGGTTTCGTTGTAGTTCTCTTTCCATATATTGATAGTTGTGGATATGTTTTCTCGGATCCTATTGGACCGTCGGAAAATACCTGCCACCCAGTCCCATATCTCTGTTGTGTAGATGCATTTGTCGAGGAGATGGTTCATTATTTATTCCTTGGCTTGACAGAGGTGACATTTGGATAGGCCTATGAATCCCCTTTTCCTTAGGTTTTCCCAAGTTAGAATTCAGTTGTGGAGTATCAACCATTGGAAGATTTTTATTTTTGGCTAGTGGGGGATGTTCCAAAGCTTATCCCAATGTTGTGCTGGGACTTCTTAGTCATGGTCCACGATATATTGTTGGACTTATTTTAGGTTGAATTCCCTATTGTACTTTTGTCCCCATATCATTTGGTCATTTCCTTCCGTGACTGCAATTTTTCATTTCCCCAATTCCTCCTCCACCTCTTTTACTGTTGTTGCGGTTTGGTCTCTATTTTGTGGAGTGAGAGTGTCCCAGATTCTCCATTTGTTGTGATCTATTTCTTATTTCCAGTATTGGTAGAGTTGGGTTTTACCTTGTGCGATCATCTCCTGTTGGAGTTCCTCCATGTCCGGTTTCTCCAATCTAGGTTTCTGTTGCCAGGCATCCTCCCAGAATCTGGTTGTTCTGCCATTCTTGACTTCCCAAAAGATGTGTGTCTAGGTACAGGCTTTGTTGTGTCGAGCTAGGTTTCAGATGGATGAACCTTCCCTGGTGCCTCTGAAGTGGATTTTGTCCTGGTCGCTTATACCCAAGGCATACTTTTCCTTCCATAGGTTTACCCATGGTGTAGTAGTTTCTTTGACCTAGCACCACCAAAGTTTCACCCCATAGGCATCATTGGTCACTTGCGGGTCTTGTAGCCCCATGCCTCCTTTGATTTTTGGTTTACAGACCTTCTCCCAAGCCACTAGGGCCCATTTTTTCTTTGTTTCCGCTCCTCTCCACAGGAAGTCCCTTTGGATGGATCTTATTTTTTGTAGTATCCCCTTGGGGGTGGGGAAAAAGGACATCATAAAGGTTGGAATTGCCTGCAAAACAGACTTGGTCATAATAAGTCTTCACGCTAGGTTGAGGGATTTGTACATCTAGGTTTTTACCCGCAACTGTAACTTTTTGATTATTCCTTCCCAAGTTGATATTTTGTAAGCATTTTCTGTCAAGGGAATGCCCAAGTACTTAGTTTGGAGTGCTTTGCATTCAAAGCCCAAAATACTGGTCAAATTTCTTTGGATTGTAGGGTTGGTATTGAAGAAGAAGATCATAGATTTGGAATCGTTGATATCTGCACTCGAGGCTTCCTCGAACTCTTCTAGGATTCATTTGTAGGATTTTGCTGCCTTGACCGTGGGTATGCCATGAAGTAAAGTGTCATCCACGAACTGTTGGTTTGTGGAAGTAGGGCAATTTTTGTAAGGTTTGATGCCTGTTATTTCACTTGTTGTTGTTGCGCTTTTTGTGCTTCGACTGAGATCTTCCATCGTCAGAATGAACAGGAATGGGGATAGTGGGTCTCCTTGTCTGATGCCTCTTATGGGCCATAAGGGTTTGGTTGGGGATCCATTGATTAGTAGTGAGTAGCTTTTTGTGGACACTAGGATGACTATCCAGTTGATCCAGTGTTGGGTGAAGCCAAAGGCTTACAAAGTCTTGACCATATAGTGCCAACTCATTTTTTCATAATCTTTTGCTAGGTCCAGTTGTATTATCATTCCCCCTCTCTTCTGAAGCTTTAGGGTGTGGATAATCTCATGGGCATGGATGATATTGTCCATTATTTGTCTTCCTTCCATGAAGCCTTCCTATTCTTGTAACACCAGTGTGGGTAGGAGGAGTTTCAATCTATTTGCAACAACTTTGGAGATTATCTTATAAACCACATTTCAAAGCGCGATAGGTTTGTATCGATCAGGGGTTTTGGCTTCATTTTCTTTGGGGATGAGGGTAATCAAAGTAGCATTTAGTGATTTTAGGATGGAGGATGATCTTCGAGAGTCTTACACTATCCTATAAATGTGATGTTTGACAATGTCCCAACAGGCTTTCAAGAAATCCATTGTGAAGCCATATGGACCTGGGGCTTTCCCATTAGGTATTTCCTGGAGAACTTGGTCAATTTCATCCTCAGCAATGGTTTCTTTAGGTTTTTATTGTGTTCCTCAGTGACCAGGTGAGGGATATGTTGGGTTAACCTTTGGATGGCCTCTGTTTTGTCTTGGTTGGGTTCCTAGGCTATCCCGTGGAAGTGGTTAACCAAAGTAGTTTCAATCTCCTTATGTGACTCTCAATCTACTCCATCCTGGTCCTTAATCTTCAAGATTTTGTTGTGGGTTCTTTTGGCCATGGTTGTTCTATGGAAAAAATTGGTGCTCCTCTCTCCTTCCCTTATCCATCTAATACGGGACTTTTGCCTCCAAATTTTTTCTTCCTGCTGGAATCTAGCTTCCCATTCCTGGGTCATTTGGATCTCTTCCTTTTTCTGATCCTCCATATAGCCCTCTGTTATGCAGGTTTCCTGGATTTTCTCGTTTTGTTTTCTATGTTTTATTTCTCTTGGTTTATATTTCCAAAAGTGTCCTTTTTCCACTCCTTGAGCTTATATTTAATGTACTTTAGTTTCTTGTAGAGTTTGAACATCCTTGTCCCTTGTTATGGTTGCTCCTCTTTCCACCACTGTTTGATTCTTTCCTTGAAAGTCAGGTGTGTGATCCAGAATTTCTCAAATTTGAAGGGTCTATTCTTTGGTGTGGTTTGGAAGCCTACTTCCAGTTGGACTGGCCAGTGATCAGATCCTCCCCAAGGAAGGATGCTGCATTCTAAGGTTAGCCCTTGAATAATGATTGACTCTGATACTAGGAATCTGTTGAGTCTTGTTGCTATCTAATACTGGTTCATCTGTTTATTGTTCCTGGTGAACTGGCCATTATTAGTTTTGAGGTCTACTATATCTGTTGTGTCTATGAAATTTGAGAATTCTTTTGCATCCCTATCCATTCTTCTTGTACCTCCTTTTTTCTCCACAATTGATGTGATGATGTTGAAGTCCCTTACTAGGATCTATTGGAGGTTGTTGGATAGGGTTTTAAGGTCTTCTAGGTTTCATATCATTCTTCTCTTTTCCTCTGACACCTAGGGTCCATACACATTAGTGCATAGAATCACCTCTGTGTTTCCAATGATTTGCATGCAGACCGTAAGTGTGTGCCTAGTCACTTCAGCTACTATTAGGCTCAACAATTGTGGTTTCCACAAGGTGAGAATACCTCCTACCATTTGGTAGCCTCTGATAGCCACCATCTTTTACTTGTGCCATTGTTGTTTATTGATTGCCTCCATTCTGTCTGTAATGCATTTTGTCTCTTGAATGAAACATAGATCTGGTTTTTCCTTCTTTAGTCTATTTTTAAGGATTCTCTACTTTCTCAGGCTGTTTAGGCCTCTTATATTCCAAGTTATAACTTTCATTTAAACATGTGGGGGGGAGTTTGGGAAGATTTTTCTTAATCTTACCCGAGTTTATCAGTGGCGCTCCAAGATCTTGTAGGGCTACACTGTTTGATTTCCTGCTTTTTTTCCTCCTCGTATGCTTGGGTGAGAGTTGTGGTTGTCCCTCACCGGCTCTGACTCCTAGGTGTCCTACTCCCCGTGTGTGCACTTTAGTCCTCTATCTTTGGCTTCCTCCCTTAGGAGAAACAAGTACTGAATGCGGTCTAGTTGCTCTGTTGGTACATTGTCTACTCCCTATCTTTTCCATTGCTCCAGTATGTTTGGGAGATCTATCCCTTCCGTTTCCACAAGGTCTCTAAGGTCAGGATGTTATTTACCTACTTCAATTGGGGTCATTTCCGCATCTCCCTTTTCTTCTTTCATGGGGGTGTTGTCGTCTCTAGTTTCTCCCTCCATCGGGGTTGCGCTACTCCCCTGTACCTTCTTGTTACTTGTTTGATAGGTGGGCTCATTTGTTTCTTGTTATCTGGATTCTTGAGATTTTTCCAATTCCTTTTCGCCTTATTCCCATTTATTGGTTTTGTCGCAACCTTCTGTTCTATTCCAGGTCTCCTGGTTATTTCTTGTTGGGGTTTTACTCTGATTTTTGTTTTCTCTGCTTCTGGGATTTGGTTTTATAAATCCATCCTCATCCTGATGTGGTTTGGGGCTTTCCGCTTCCCGTTTTTTATTAAGAGGGAATTCTCTGATCAAGTGTCCATGTTCATGAAATCTTCTGCATATGAAGGGGATATATTTGTAATCTATGTTTTGGACCCATTCATCGTCCCTGAATTCCAGACTTATGGCCTCTAGGAGTGCTCCCGACACATCCATCTCTATGCAGATTCTTGTGTAAGATGTGTATCTCCCTTTTAGGGTGGCTTCTGAGGTCTTCACGTATTTTCCCATTTTGTTTCCTATTGCTTCGAATGTAGAGGGAAACCAGTAGTCTAATGGTAAGGAATAAAATCTCAGCCAGATTGGCACCTTTTTTAAAGTCTCTTTTTCTGGGGAGAAATTTTCCTTACATGGCCGCATGTACAGTCCCACTGAGGCGTGGAAATAAGGCCCCCCCTCAAAGACTCTATCCTTGTCTTCCAGGTTCATGAATATTGTTTTAAAGAATCATTTCAAGCCCAGGTGGAGATCCACTTCTCCACTTGGATTCCAGTGATATTTAATCCAGTTGTGCAGCGTTCTTTCTGTGGACCACAAACCCATAAACTTGCATATTAGAGCATGTGTCTTCATATGGTCCCTGTAGAGTTGCGTTTGCGAATCCTCGAGTATCACCTTGGGTATCATTGTTGTTTTGGGTTTACACGGGTTCTTTAGTAGCATTAGTACTTTTTGCATATTGATGAAGAAGTTACAAGAATATAGAACTAACCACCAAAATCGGAGATTCTTGGGTTCTTTGGTAGCATTAGTACTTTTTGCATCATTGCGAAAAGAAGGAAGTTACAAGAATATAGAACCAACCACCAAAATCATGTATAAACATCATAAACATTTTTTTGTTTTGGTGGGAGAGTTAAGTTCATCTACTTTGAAGTGTAAAAATCATGCTTAAAATTCATAAGTGTTTTTTTTAGCTTGGAGAGTTCATCTACTTTGCAGTATAATAAATTAATATCTTTTAATTATCATTGGCATAAACTCTTCACCTTGATAAATGTTTTCCGTTTTAAAATTAAAAAACGTAAAGGAATAGATTATAGTAAATTGATCATACCAAGTTCTATGGTTCCTTCAGTGTTTCATTTACATAGAAAATAAAATTGTTAACATTACCAATTCATTACAGCCCCCATTCCACGTTACAATATTACAAATATTTAATCTTATTTTCCTAACTGTGTACCATAATATAATTTTTCAAAGAATTAATTGTTTTTTTTAAACAAGGTATACTATTATGCTATTATGTTATAAAACTATGCAATTTATGAGTAAAAAGTGAATAATTTTTTTTAATAATTTAATTTCCACTTTCACAAAGCAATAAACTAATTATAATTATAATATAGAATTTCCTAGAAATTAATCACGTGTCCATGAAAAAAAAATATGCCTCCATAAACTAGAAAGAAACTCCATATGCTATTGATGCCTAACGCCACTGCCTTTAGAAAAACAAATCCACACATCAATGAAAGAAGAAGATACCAGTCATGCAACAAAGGAAATTGCAAACTACAAAAACAACCATGGAAGTGGACTAAAGATAGGATGGGGCCTGTGGCATGTTTATGGTGCAACTAGATATGCGGTATAGGTAGGGGGCATGCCCTTTTGTCTTTTTCTTCTTTGACTGCTCAATTTTTTGTTGTGAATGAACATCGACCATTGCTTCTACCTATGCTTCTGTTTACTACTCAGATGCTTACTTTTCTTCTCATTCTCGATCTTTTCCTTTATCTGCATTTGGATATTTATCTATAATTGGAAGGAATGTTGTTGGTGAAAGACTGGGTAAAATATCAAAACCAAGTGGTGCATAAAGTCACAACAAGGAAGATGTGCTAAATTACCAGATATTCCCTTATGGTTGACGCCTTTGCCTCATGCTTCTAGTTGAAATGCAATAGGATCTACTACTAATGGATTGACTGCCTAAATTAGACATACCTTCGTCTATTCAAATTCAAATCAACTTTTTTAAAATGAAACTTACGAGAGTTCTATAAAAATTTTAAGATTCATGCGGAGGAATGAGAGTTTAAGGTAGGCATATTTCGACTTTTCTAAAGGTATTTTTCTCAAGCCATTTACCCAATCCACTCCCATAATATGGATGAATCATGAATCAACTATTCCCAATTCACCTATTCTTTCTCGATCGTCTCATCATGGTGAATCATATTATAAAGAGAATTATGTTTACCGAAATGAATGTTAGGAAAGAAAGAAGAGAGGGAAAAATAGAAAAGATCAACCATTACTTGAGATGAACCAGAAGACTCATTACCAACTAGTGGAGAAATCTGATGAGCCATCTAAGAGGTGGTGCTATGCGTTAGGTTTTGACTTTAGCCTTTTTTTCCAGGCCATTAAGGGGTGTGACCCTATGTAAAAATAGGTTCACTCTAGTGTATTCAATTTGATGGGCATGTTGTGGCTGGAAGGAAGGAACATGACCCTACAATTCATTCCCCCTCTACACATTATTTTCTACTCTGTCAAAGGATAAGGAGGTTTCCTACAAGCTCGAAGCACCCCTATATATCGCTTTAGGGGATGTTGTTAACCTTGATCGGCTGGGTAGAAATGGATAGCTAGAATGGACATAATTTGTTTCTCCGAGTTTACTGAGTGCACAATAATGAAGTTTAAAAATAAAAAAATTAAAAAAATTACCCACCTATGAAATCACAGGGTCGATTTGATCCATCGAATGTCACTCGTTGTGCATCGTCTATAATTAGTGATTGGAGGTGTGGCCAAGTTGTTCCCATCCCTAGGCATAGTTGTAATACCCCAAGGATGTGCCCCAATTATATTATGAATTGTAATCATGTTTATGAATTATAATCATGTTTTGTAGGCTGGTGAGTCAAGTGTTGATAAGATGGTGGGATTATGTGTTTATTAGGTTGGAGATCCTAAGTGTGAAAGACCAGGAGCCTGTTTTTGTATATGTAATTATGCAGAACATTAATAAAGATTAATCATCGTTGCGTGCATACCGATCACGAATAAAGAGTGATGGGGGAATAATCTTCCACAAGGTGGGTAAGGGAAAGGGGGCTGAAAGGTTGGAATGAGGGGCTAAGCTTAGGGTCTTAGGTCCTTGGGAATAATAATTTATTATTATTCCAAAGTGGTGTGAAAGGTGTACTTTAATCCTAAGTTCCTGGAAAATGGAATGCATACTTGATGGATTGCATGCAGCTTCATAGGAGACATGTGTCATCCCAGGCACATGTAATTTAACCTAAGAATTGAGTCGTGATGGGGGTTCATCCTCCATTCGGTCGTCCGTTGTCTGAATGGTTTGAGTCTTGTTCGACTTCTACATTGATTCCTTGTCACGCACCCTGAAAACCAAAACTGTGAAGCCGACCGGTATATTTCCGTGAGTCCCGTGGCTTCTGTATTCAACCTTTTCAATATTCATGCATGCACATGAGACCCAAAATCCATGAACCATTCTGTGTCTTATGAGGAACTCGACACCTAAGTAATCACCTTAGCTGTGTTGTGTTTTAGTGTGGGTTGTTGCCGCCTGTGGTGCCATGCCCATCTGTTGTTGCTACTCTCATCCCTATGTAAATGAGTGATGACCTGTGGTCATTGTCCTCACCTGGCTGGAGCTAAGTCAAGGAGTGTGCAAAAGAAGCGGGTTTTCAGGCTCGTGGTAGAAGAGATAGGTTTCTAGGCCTGTGAGCAGCTCTCTTCAGGTGAGAGAGTCTGCTGGGAAGTGGTTTTCTCCCAGAGAGAGTCCAACACCAGCTATGAATCTCTAAGAATTCCTGATCTGGCATGTTTCCGAGACCCAGAGAGGGAGGTGAAGCACCGATGGACTGTGATTGTGAAGGTGTATACTCCCGAGTGGAACATGAATGTGGGGAATGAGAGTCTGTGAGTAGTGGGCGTAAGAAGGCTCCTGGAGAGAATCCTTCCCATTTCTCTATGTAGTTTTCCTGTAACCCCATCGTAGTCTAGGATTCCCTTGCCTTGGGTGGAGCTTAGTCCCATCTCGGGGGTGACCCACTGCTAAGCGTGATGAACAACATGGTCTAAGGCTGGTAGGTTCATGGAAGGTCTGCATGTAGTTGGTGGAGTTACTACAGTTTCAAAGATAAGTATCATTATGTGTTTAATTTCAATTAAAATGCATGTCTGTGATGCTTGTAATATTATTATGTATTCTGTTGCAAGTGGATTTATTTTAATTCTATTTAAGTCTGTATGATGGCAGTAACTCTATGTTAAATTTATTAATTTGATTTAATATGCATGTTCTATACATATGTATGTTAATGTTTCGTGTAGTAGCGTTGCTCGACAGTGGAGTTGATGGTCGAGGACGTTCAATGTTGAGCCAAGGTTTCAACGTTGACCCTGAATGGGCCATGTCAGTGGAAGTTGAAGTGAGAGTTCGGAAGGAGTTGTTGTCGAAATCTATAAAACTCAAGTTTCGACCCAAGGTTTCAAGTATAAACTGTCTTAAGAGGAACCAATTTCGAACCTTAGAATGTTTTTGAGTGCCAAGGGGTTACTTGGCCGTGTTACGAAGCTTAGGAGGAGTAGCGGTAGAATAAAACCGTAGTCAGCATGGTATTTGACCACAGAGAGAGAGAGCTCAACACTTGTGGTGTTGGAGCCATAGGATCTGTTTTGGAAAAGGAGAGTCCTTTATGACCGTCAGATCCGGAGAAGGTGCATGAAGGTTATTCAGGGAGCCTTTCGGAGTTTGGAAATTAGGAGAAGTGGAATGCGATGAGGCATAAAATTCCGAAGGAGATATACACCATAGATCATAGGAAAACAGATTGACCATTAGATCCATGTCCAGAAAGGAAAAGGAAAATCACTTTGGAGGATTTCTAGTGTGGAGTGTGACAAACTCCCAAAGTCCCAAAGTAGATCGCAACCGTCCATTGCGAAGGACACACGTCAAGAT
Source organism: Picea mariana (assembly GCA_032191745.1). Classification (NCBI taxonomy): domain Eukaryota; kingdom Viridiplantae; phylum Streptophyta; class Pinopsida; order Pinales; family Pinaceae; genus Picea; species Picea mariana. The sequence continues at coordinate 14,199 of JASDQU010882409.1, read as the reverse complement.
ATCATGTACTTCGGGTGGAAGTACTTTGTAAGGAGGCAAATGCTGTGAGTTTGAAACTCCCAAAGGATGAAGTGTTGAAGTCACTCTTAGTCATTGATCGTGAAGGAGGACACACGTTGGTATATTGTGAACTCCAGGAGAAAGCGCTTCAGGAAAAAGAAAGAATAGAGGAGTTGAAACTCCTAAAGTCCAAAGCTCTGAATCCCTAAGTTTTGAAGTGAAAGGGTATATGTGGTGGGGCTATATGACGTCACTTGGGGTGATGTGGACCTCTCTAGGCGTATCACGTGCCATCACCTTATTTGGTGACGATTATACTATGTGGGCCCGGAGGATAGAGAAGTGAGAAGTTCGTAATTCAAGAGATCATAAGGGAAGCAAGTGGGAAAGATTCTGGAAACCGAAGTCTCGAAGTCCCATAAATCAGACACTCAAAGTTACATAGTGTGTGTCAGCCATTGGATGTTGGGTAGACATGCACAGTTGATCCGCCTTACTTCGTGATTTCGGTAATCTAAACTTCGAGAGATTTTGTATTGTGCTTTGAAATTTTCGAGGCCGAAGGCCTAAGTAAGCTCTTATTGATATAGCGCTTGGTCACGACCCATGGTTGCATAGGATGGGGGACTGAGAGAAAGGATCTAGTGCCTGAAAACTTAGCAGAGAAGAGCTCTGAAAGAAGAAATCTGTGGGGATTCTTGATTGAATGAGAATCACAGAGAATGAAAACTGAACATTCTCTTGAATCAGATTTGCTTATGAATGTTGTGGGATTTGTTAAGGATTGATGGCCTGACAAATTCCAGTTTTTTGCACATTGTGTTTGCAGAAGTTTAACGAGTGCCAAAACCAAATAGAGTTGACACTGAGTGCAAAGAAATGGAGGAGGCACTGAATGATTCCAATTCAGAGAATGAAGCTAAAGGGATGGATGGTCATTTGGGAGTTGAAGGGTTGAAATCCAATGGGCATGGAGAAGAGATAGATAAGGAAGGGCATATGATGAAAATCATTGAAAGATTGCATAAAGATGCCCAAACTCACTGAGCAGATAGTAGAAATCTCATGAAAGCTAAGGAATAACAGGGATAATTCAAATTAAATTTGATGAAGAGTCTGGAGAGAAAAGAAAAGAAGTTGGACAAGGAGAGAGACTCAAGAAAAACAGGGAGACACCAAACTTCTGAGGGAAGAAGATAAAGGAGTGTTGGTAGACGCCATCATCGCTCCCAAGGTCGCTCCAATAGGAGGGAACAAAGTAGTTCAAGCCCATATCCTACCAAAAAGCACATGATATATGGATTGGATGAACTTAAGGGAAAAATGAACAAGATTAAGCCTCATATGTTTGATGGAGAACATAAGAAGGAGGAAGATGTCGAAACATGGTTGCTTGGCATGAGGAAATATTTCCAATTGTACAATTATTCCTCTCATGTAGAAGGAAGAATTGCAATGTATCAATTGAAGGGAAAGGCATCAATGTGGTCAGATTGTTGGCCCTTGGTTATGGAAGGTTGCGAAGATTAAGGAAAGAAGCATGAAGTGAGAACTGTGCGGAAGACAAGTTGACTGAGATTGGGTCGAAGTGGCCAAAATAGTAGAAAAGAAGGAGAGAAGTAACAGAGAGAAACCCATTGCATGGGGAGATCGAGGAAGACATATCAACAAGAAATATGGATCGTGGACAACTCAGCAAGTGGAAAAATCCACCAATGGATGCTTTGGAGCACCTCATAGGAAAATAGAAAATATAGGTTGGCGAAGCCCTGAAAATGTAGGTCAAGATGACCTAGGGTTTTAGACACCTAGGGTTTTGGTATTTAGGGTTTTGACACCTAGGTTTCGGCCTAAGGTTGTGCGAGAGTCATTGTAATGTATAAATAAAGGTCAAGAGGACCTAAGAGGGGTTCGATTATGTTATGATGAGTAATTGTTGTTATTGTTGAGAGAGAAGCATTGTGTGGTGAGAGAAGTTTGTGTTGTAAGATCTTCACATGGGTGCAAAGATCAACCGTGCAGCTGGGTGCGCAGGGAGGTGAGAGAAGAAGAGAAAGAAAGAGAGTTCTGCAAGCTAAAAGCACAGATAGAACCATCTTCTTTCATCTAATATATTATAAAGTGCAGTTATGTGGACGTAGCCCTAGAGAGAGGGTGAACCACATATATCTTGTTGTTTTGTGTGATTGATGTTGTGTTATTTTTCTTTCTGTTATACTGTTATTGTATCATTGTGTTACATATGAGGTATAGTTCGCACAGTAGGATTAAGGACGATAAATAATAATGAGTTTGTTGTGTGTTTTTTCCTTGAACCCACCTTGCATTTCTCTTGGTTGTAGACACATGTTTCATGCAACCCCTTATTGCTACTTCAGGTGAGACTGCATCTGCTTTGCAAGTGTTTTCAAAAGGGACAATAGTTAGGGATTCTTGGTGCGTTGTTAGAGATGAACCCTGGGTCTTCCCTTGTGCCAACAAATGGTTCCATTGTCGGGACCATGATATTATTGAGGGAATGTCAAGGTGGTTTCCATCAAAGATAGAGATTCAGAAGTGAATAGAAGAACAAGAAAATAACTTCGCAGAAGCTCATAACAAGAATCCTAACCTTAGCACAGAGGATTGGTTGGTAAAGTATTTCCTTACCGATATACATGAGATTTTATTTGGAGGAACTAATAAGGAGCTATATGAGTGGCTAGCCATATTAGCAGATGCCCAGTTTGAAATCAGACTCAGACCACCTGTGGTTTGGATGTCGATGTTGATCAAGAAGGTAAAGAGAGTTGATAACGTTGTGTCAAGAGCAATCGATCACTGGTTTGATAGTACCATTAGAGGGTACATTACTGAGTTTGCTATTGATAGAGTAGAATCATATAGCCAAGAAGAGAGATATTTCTTTAAGGGACCTAGAGGAAATTTTTTACATTTTATGCAGTTGCAGATCAAGATGCTCTTGCATGTGAAGAACATCTTGAAGATATAGTAATCATTTAGATTAAAGGGCCAATGTTCAAGAACTCGGACAGGGACAGTGACATAAAGGTTGGACACACATGCAGTGGGAGATCATTTAGAGAATTTCCTCTGGTGAACTTGTTTAAGAAGAATCAGGAACCGCCAGCACAGGAAGAAGGGTTCTACAGTGGAGAAGAAGAAGAGTTACTGAATGAGGAACATTCAGAGTCTGCTAGGGTAGAAGAAGGGAATACTGAAGAACCTCTCCCATAAGAGTCAAAAGCTTCAGGAACTGCGCAGACTGTTGAACTAAGTACTATTACTCATCCTGTTGTTTTAACAACATTAAGTAACCAGAGTAACCTAAGTTATCAGAGCACCGGTACAAGTGGTTCAGTGCATACTCAGTCTATAACCCTAGGAAGATCTATGGTAGATGAGATGAAGTTACCCACCTTTAAGGGAGATGGATCTGAGGATCCTGATCAACATTGGTTCTTATGTGAAGTTGTATGGAGTTTTAAGAATGTCATTGATCAAGATGTTAAGAGAGATCAGTTTAGTACTACTCTTAGAGACCGCGCACTGAGCTGGTACATGAAGTTTGTTCAAGGAGTTGCATAGCTGAAACCATTGAACAAGATCAAGACTGCACTGATTGTCGAATTCAAGAAACCCAAGTTGGAGTCGCAGTGCATTATAGAGCTGAAAGAAATCAAGCAGAGAGTAGATGAACCTGTTTGGGAGTTTTATCATAGTTTTAAGACCCTGAAAGGTCATTTGAGTTTTCAGTTTCCAGATGAACAAAATAAAGAATGGTTCATTGTTTCCCTCTTACCACACATCAGAGTGACTTTGATGCAACAGAAGATTGCTTCGCATGTTGAGGCATTGGAGATCTCCATGAAACTAGAGTCAACCCCTATGGGAGAGTCCAGCTCAGGTATGAGTCAAATTTTGAGTCAGCTAACTAGCTTATCACTGCAGGTCGAAGATATGAAAAAGGATAAGGGAAAATATAAAAGAGAATATATTTGGTGTATCAGATGCAAATCATAGGTCCATGACAAGGAGCACTGTCCTATATTCCATGAGTCCTTGGCTTCAAGAGCTCCGATCCCTTTGAAGTAGGTTACTCTACCTTGGTGTGAGGTATGTAGAAGTCGACATTGCCCTGGTGAATGCTATTACATGAAAAAATATGTCCAGACACCTACCAACCTTTACTGCACATTCTATAAATCTGTGGGGCATGATGAGAAATATTGTAGGGCTTATGACCTCTTGCATGAAAGATAAAGAGAAACATATAGAATTCAAGGTGAAGTACAACAAGAAGGAAATACTACGCATTTTAACTCCCCAGGAAGAGGAAACTTCAACCCTCACGGTGGGTTCAGAGGAAGAGGATGAGGAGAAGGTATGGGTCAAGATCGAGGTCAGATCATTTGTTATAACTGTGCACATCTAGGACATTTGGCAAGGGACTATCATAACCCTTGTACCACTTGTAGCTACTATAATTCATTTGAACATGTTATTGAAGATTGCTCTGTGTTGTTAGCCAAACTTCAGGAGAGATGAGGAGGAAACCCACAAGTACAATTAATCTCAGCAGAACCTCACAGAGTGGATCCTAGAGTCGTTGTTATCACTAGAGGAGGCATTTCTATAGGAGAAAATAGTATGACTCCAACAATAACTACAGACGAATCAAGAGTCAGAAGAACTGTAGAGAATACACCTAAGTTTGATCCGAGGAAAGAAAAGAAGATATTTGAAGAGGCAAGAAGAGAATTTGGAGGAGATCAGGTTTCTTCATCAAAGGCACAACCATAAGTGAGAGAATTTGGGATGCCTCTAGCATTTGATCAGTCTGCATCACCAGGAGAAGAAAAAGAGTTAAGCAATCTTGTTAGTTTCTTGTATACATTCATTGATTTGATTAAGGATGAAAGAGCCATACAAGAAATACAACACTTGATCTGATAGCATGAACTAGGAAAGGTAGACCCTCTGTTGAATAGATAAGTACATCAAGTATCCAAAAATAGAAGTACAAATAAGAAAATACACCTTAATGCTTAGATTGGAGATTATGATATAGATTATGTGGTCCTCAACTTAGGATCAAAAGTCAATGTTATGACAAAGAAGACCCTGCACTGATGGGAAAACCTAAGTTAATTTAATCCCCTATCAAGCTTAGGATGGCTAATCAGCAGGTAGTAAGCTCCTTTGGGAGACTAGAGCATGTCCCTGTGGACATCGAGGAGGTAAGAAAATTTGTGGACTTTGAGGTGATTGGGATAGTTGATGACAAATTTCTTTATCCTGCACTGTTAGGAATTGATTGGGCTTTCAACAATTACATTGTTGTTGACTTAAAGAAAAGAAGAATGAAGGAATGAAGTTTGAAGGTTATGGCCTTAGGGTCATTTCACCTCTGGATCCTGATGAGGGTCGAAGATACACATAACCCATCAGAGAAGAAGACCGCTCATATGAGCTAGAGAATATATATAAATTGACAGCGAGACAACAAGATTACATTAACCCTGTAGTAGATTGGAATTTAAGTTGGCGAAGTGACATCGCATTCTCATCGAACTCAAAAGAAACACTAGAGAATCAGCATAACAAAGTGTATGAAGTCTCTACGCGGAGGTGTTCTAGATTGACCATAGAAGTTCACTGGATTGGCACAAAAGTAAGCAATCTGCCCACATTTCATGGTTTAAATCATTTATAAACATTCTTATCAGATTTTGATGAAATTGTACCAGTACAATAGAGATTTTTGGCACTGGATGAGGATTTGAAAGCAACTCCAGCAAGACGGTGGGGGACACATAAAAAAAACATCGTGGACTAGATGCAATGTCTCACTTTGATGGCAGTGTGCTTTTCAGAACAAGTAGAAGGATGCAAAGTTTGATACACAGGTCAAAGTTGTCCGAAGGATCATATGTGAGGTTGTGAGGAGGCCTGGAGCATCATTCATCAGGAATAGTGGGTGCATAAGTTCATCAACGCTCAGGACACAATGCCTATCAATTGGTATCTTCAAGCAGAACTGTGCCTCACCACTTCAAATTGGTACCGTATGACTCAAAAATTTGTAGCTACATTTTCATTTGAAAGACAATACCCTTCAGTAGATCAATCTCTACAAGTTGTAAGACATAAATCTTTAAGGAGGAACCTAGCCTCATTGTTGAGAAAGAAGAGGATGAATGGACTGAACCTCTTCAGAAATTGCAAGGATGTTACAATATTAATGTTGATGAAGATGATGATCCTAGGAATGTCAACATCACAGAACAAAAGGCCAGAGAGACGTATAAGGACCAGGAGTCGAACTACCTTTCATAGGATAGTCGATCAAAATCAAGAAAGTTAATATTGGAACAGAGCAAGAACCTAATCTTGCTAATGTTGGAGATTACAGGGATGATGCCACCATTGATAAGATAATAGAACTATTGAATGAATATCGGGACTTGTTCCCAACCAATTTCACTGATATGAAGGGCATAAAACGGCCCATGGGAGAGATGAAGATCCCCTTGAAGCCAGATGTCAGGCTAATTAAGCAGAGACCCTACAGATTGAATCCCAAATATAAGAAGAAAGTGAAGATTGAACTAGATAGGATGTTGGAAGCAAGAATCATATAACCTGTGGAAGAGTCAAAATGGATTATCTCTATGGTGGTCCAAGATAAGAATATAGGAGAGGTCAAGATCTGTGTAGATCTCAGGAAGCTTAATGATGCATGTTTTCATTACCCATTCCCTACACCATTTACAGACAAAGTGTTATATAATGTAGGAGGTCATGAATTTTACTCCTTCATAGATGGATTTTCAGGTTATCACGAGATCAAGATTGCCAAGGAAGATCGCCACAAGACCAAATTTGCAACAGAATGGGGATCCTACAAGTACACAGTGATGCCTTCTGGATTGAAGAATGCACCAGCCATCTTTTCTAGGGTGGTGGTAGAAGCATTCAAGGAGTTTTTACATAAATGTTTGGAAGCATATTTTAATGATTGGACTATTTTTATCCTATTACAAAACCATATTGAATGTTTAAGACTAATTCCAGATAAGTGCAGGCAATGTCATATTTCCCTCAACCTCAAGAAGTGGATCTTCTTTTCACCCTTTGGAGTACTACTAGGGCATATTGTGTGTAAGCAAGGGTTGTTGGTGGATCCATCCAAGATTTCCATTATTGTTGATCTATGCCCCTCTACCTCAATTAGACAACTGCGCACTGCGTTGGGACATACTGGATAATACAGGAAGTTCATTTAGGGCTATGCATAGATTACAACACCTATGGAGAATTTATTAAAGAAAAATTGTCAGTTTCAATGGATAGAAGAATGTCAATAGAGCTTCGACACACTGAAACAAAAAATGGTTACTGCACCTATTCTAGTTTTCCCAGATTGGAGCAAGGAATTTCACATGCATGTCGATGCTTCATCTATTTCACTAGGAGCAGTGTTATCACAACCGAGAGTAGGATATATTTACCATCCTCTAGCCTTTGCTAGTAGGAAGCTATCTACAACTGAGATAAACTACACTACCACTGAGAGAGAAGGTTTAGCCATGGTGTACGCACTGCAAAAGTTTTGACACTACTTGTTGGGAGGACATTTTAATATGTTCATTAATCACTATGCATTGAGATAATAGGAGTTGAACTACCTTTCATAGGACAACCGATCAAAATTAAGAAAGTTAATATTGGAACAAATCAAGCACCTAAGCTTTCTAATGTTGGAGATTACTGGGATGATGCCACCATTAATAAGATCACAAAACTACTACATAAATATCAAGACTTGTTCCCAACCAATTTCACTGATATGAAGGACATAAAAGGGCTCATGGGAGATATGAAGATCCCCTTGAAGCCATATGCCAGGCCAGTTAAGCAAATACCCTACAGATTGAATCCCAAATATAAGAAGAAAGTGAAGATTGAACTAGACAAGATGTTGGAAGCAGGAATCATAGAACCTGTGGAAGAGTTAGAATGGATTAGCCCTATGGTGGTCCAAGATAAGAATTCAGGAGAGATCATGGTCTACGTATATCTTAGGAAGCTGAATGATGCATGTTTGCATGAACCATTCCTTACACTGTTTATAGATGAAGTGTTAGATAATGTAGGAGGTCATGAAGTTTACTCCTTCACTGGTGGATTTTCAGGTTGTCATCAGATCATGATTGCTAAGGAAGATCGCCACAAGACCCTATTTGCAATAGAATGGGAATCCTACAAGTACACAGTGATGCCTTTTGGATTGAAGAATGCACCAACTATATTTTCTAGGGTGGTGGTAGAAGCATTCAAGGAGTTTTTACATAAATGTTTGGAAGCATATTTTGATGATTGGACTACTTTTGGCCTATTACAAAACCATATTGAATGTTTAAGACTAATGTTGGATAAGTGCAGAAAATGTCATATTTCTCTCAACCTGAAGAAGTATATATTATTTTCACCCTTTGGAGTACTTCTAGGGAATATTGTGTGTGAGCAAGGGTTGTTGGTAGATCCGTCCAAGATTGCCATTAATTTTGATCTACGCCCCTCTACCTTAGTCAAACAACTGCGCACTGCGTTGGGACATACTGGATACTACAGAAAGTTCATTAAGGGTTATGCACAGATTAAAACACCTATGTAGAAGTTATTAAATAAAGATTTTTAGTTTCAATGGACAGAATAATCTCAGCAGAGATTCAACACACTGAAACAGAAAATTGTTACTGCACCTATACTGGTTTTCCCAGATTGGAGCAAGGAATTTCACGTGCATGTCAATGCTTCATCTATTGCACTAGGGGCAGTGTTAGCACAACTAGGAGCAAGATATATTTACTATCCTCTAGCCTTTGCTAACAGGAAGCTATATACACTTGAGATAAACTACACTACCACTGAGAGAGAAGGTTTAGCCATGGTGTACGCATTGTAGAAGTTTCGACACTACTTGTTGGGAGGACATTTTAAGATGTTCATTAATCACTCTGCGTTGAAATACCTAGTCAAGAAGCCAGTGTTGGGGAGAAGGATATGAAAATGGTTACTTCTATTCCAAGAATATGATTTTGAAATAGTGGTCAAGTCAGGGAGAATGAACAAGGGACCTAACCACTTGTCTAGGTTGGAGCATGGAGAGGAACCTACTAGTTTGGAGTATACACTAATAGATGCATAGTTGTTGACCATCAGAAGGGTTGATGATCACTTCACCGAGATATTCCAGTTCCTATCAACAGGAATGGCACCTCACGAATATGCAATCATTCAGAAAAAACAGCTCGTAGTTCACGTTGCATATTTTTCACTTATAGCTCGACAACTATACAAGATGGGACCTGATGAGATTCTGAGGACATGTGTTATGGAGGTAGAGAAACCACTGATTCTGGTAGAAGCACATGAAGGAATCACAAGAGGACACTATGCAGGGAAAGAAACAATGCAAAAGGTTCTTAGAGCTGGCCTCTGGTGGACTACTTAACATAAGAATGCTAAAGAATACTACAAAGCCTATGATTTATTTCAAAGAGTTGGGAAACCTTACAGAATATATGAGATGCATTTAGCAACACAACTAACTTTATAGGCATTTGATAAATGGGCCATCGAATTTGTGGGACCTATCAACCCACCAGGAAAGCGCATAGGAACTAGATACATCATCACTGCGACAGAGTATTTGACCAGATGGGAAGAAGAAAGAGCAGTGAAGGACTGTAGTGAAACTAAAACTGCACAGTTTATATTTGATGATATGGTAAGTAGGTTTGGATGCTCGAAGACACTAATGAGCGATCAAGTTACACACTTTATTAATAAGACTATCAAAGCTTTGACTTGGGAATTTGAATTCCACCATCAAAAGAGTACTCCCTACCATCCACAAGCGAATGGGAAGGTCAAATCTTTTAACAAGATCTTGGAGACAACACTAACAAATATTTGCAGTATGAACATGGATGACTGGGATTTGAGAGTACTAGCAGTACTATGGGGCTATAGAACTACTTGCAAGAAGATGACAATGTAGACTACCTTTAAGTTGGTGTATCGTCTATAAGCAGTTGTCCCTATGGAATATTTGGTTCCTAGTATCATAATTGCATCATTCACAGATATGGATGCTAGTGGCATTGTTCAAGAGAGGCTTGTGCAGTTGGTAGAGCTAGAAGACAACCGATTTATTGTAGGATTCCATCAGCAGGTATAGAAGGAACAAGAAAAGGCCTACCATGACAGACATATCAAGAATAAAGCCTTTAAGCAAGGAGATTTGGTCTTGGTATATGACAGCAAGTTCATGAAGCATCCAAATAAGTTCAGAACACATTATCTTGGTCCATTTGAGGTCACATATGTTACAGAAGGAGGAGCTACGCAATTGAAGACACTGAATGGAGAGTGGAAGGAAGGTTTAGTGAATGAGAGCTAGTTGAAATTATACTATGACAACCAGATGCCCCACATCTCTTAGTAAAAGCATGAGAAGAAGGGTCTAGGTACGAGGTGTAGTTGAAACTAGATAGTGGACCACAAAATATAGTCTTCACAAAAAAGGGAGGGACAGAGCATAAAGCACAGGCTACATTGTGTAGTTTGAAGACAAAGAAAAATAGAAGGTTTAGACCTAAAGTTCCTCAGGATGAGTCACATGTGAGTGTTGGGGGCATGTTGGCCCTTGGTTATGGAAGGTTGTGAATATTAAGGAAAGAAGCGCGAAGTGCAAACTGCGCAGAAGACAAGTTGACTGAGATTGGGTCGAAGTGGCCAAAAGAGTAGAAAAGAATGAGCGAAGTAACAAAGAGAAACCTATTGGACATGGAGATTGAGGAAGATAGATCAACAAGAAAGATGGATCATGGACAACTCAACAAGCGAAAAAATCCACCAATGGATGCTTTGGAGCACCTCGTAGGAAAATAGGAAAGACAGGCTGGTGAAGCCCTGAAAACGTCGGTCAAGTTGACCTAGGGTTTTAGACATTTAGGGTTTTGGTATTTAGGGTTTTGACACCTAGGCTTCAGCCTAAGGTTGTCCGAGATTCATTGTAATGTATAAATAAAGGTCAAGAGGACCTGGGAGGGGTTCGATTATGTTATGATGAGTGATTGTTGTTATTGTTGAGAGAGAAGTATTGTGTGTTGAGAGAAGTCCGTGTTGTAAGATCTTCATCTAGGTGTGAAGATCAACCCTGCAACTGGGTGCACAGGGAGGGGAGAGAAGAAGAGAAATAAAGAGAGATCTACAATCTAAGAGCATATATAGAACTGTCTGCTTTCATCTAATATATTATAAAGTGTAGTTTTGTGGACATAGCCCTAGAGAGAGGGTGAACCACATATATCTTGTTGTTTTGTGTGATTGATGTTGTGTTCTTCTACTTTCTGTTATACTGTTACTGCATCATTGTGTTAGATTTGAGGTATAGTTCACGCAATAGGATTAAGGATGATAAAGAATAACCAGGTTGTCATTTTTTGTTGCCTTGAACCCACCTTGCATTTCCCATGGTTGTAGACACCTGTGTCCTGCAACCCCCTATTGCTACTTTGTGTGAGACTGCATCTTCTTTGCAGGTGTTGCCAAAAGGGACAGTAGTTAGGGCTTGTTGGTGCATTGTTAGAGTTGAACCCTGGGTATGCCCCGATGCCAATAGGGATCGACTTGTGCAAGTGCAACACATTAGAGAGAAATATAGCACTTGGAAATAATTCAAGAGGTATTTCAAGAAGAAATACTTGACTAAATGATACTATGACAGAAAGATGAAATATTTCTTTGAACTCGAGCTTGGTAGCATGAACATTGATGAGTACAAACGAAGATTTTTGGAATTACTGAAGTATGTTTCGTTCATCAAGGATGAGACTGTCAAGATTCAGAGGTATCTGAGTGGACTGCCACCTTCCATTGGTGAAAATATCCAATATGATGACTCTAAGACCATGGAAGAAAATATAAGAAGAGAAAAATGCTTAGATGAGCAACAAAGAGAGTAGCCTACTTTCTGGAAGGCTTAGGAAGACAAGAAGAAATTCCAGATGGATCAGAGGAAGAAGGGAACTAAGCCACCCTTTTTTAGAAACAGTCCTCAAGGAAAGCCATCATTTAGAGAGCCAAGAATGGATGACGTAAGGGAACAAAGGCCAAGGAAGATGCCCATTCAGTGTTGGGGCTGTCAAGGGAACCAAAAGTATAGAGATTGTCCCCACAAAAATGGCAAAGTGAGAGTTGTCCATAATGTTCAGCAAGCTGAAACAGTGGAGGACATGGGTATTAGAATTCCAAGGATCTACATAGCCCTGGACAACAAGCAAACTCAATATCAGTCGCACATAATTGAAGTGGAAGGTATGATCAACAATCATGCCTTTACTATTTTAATTGATTCAGGGGCTAGCCATAGTTATATGCATCCTAGAGTGGTGGAAAGTTTGCAATTGTCAATAAGAAAACATGAAAATTCTTGGTTAGTGCAGCTGGATACATGAACCAAGAGAAAGGTCACTAAGTTAGTTAAGTCTTGTCTAGTGGACATGAATGGACTGAGCACAAAGGCTGAATTGAACATTTTTCCTTTAGGTTCTTATGACTGTCTAATTGGGATGGACTGGTTGGACCAGCACCATGCCATCTTGGACTGTCATAATAAGGCATTCATTTGCCTGGATGAGGAAGGAAATTAGAAAACAGTCCAAGGAATTCCTAGAGTTGTTGCTATCAAAGAAATCTCAACAATGCATCTGAAGAAGTGCTACAGAAAAGGTTGTCAATTATTTGCAGCCTATGTGGAGGAAGAATCTAAGAATGAGGTCTCAAATATTGAAGATCATGTAGTAGTAAAGGAGTTTGAAGATGTATTTTAGGAGGTACTCGGACTACCTCCAAAAAGATATATTGACTTCTATGTAGACTTGATGCCTGGAGCATATACAGTATCGTAAGCTCCTTACAAAATGAGTATGCCAAAGCTGAAAGAACTGCAATTGCAGCTTGAAGAGCTTCTGAAGAAGGGGTATATATGCCCAAGTGTGTCACCTTGGGGTGCCCCAGTATTTTTCATGAAGAAGAAGGATGGGACGTTGAGATTGTGTATCAATTTCAGACAATTGAACAAAGTAATTGTAATGAATATCCTCTACCGAGGATTGATGACCTCTTCGATCAGTTGAAGGATAAAAAGATATTTTCGAAGATAGACCTCAGGTCGAGATATCACCGGGTAAGGATAAAGGATGAAGACATCAACAAGACCAGCTTTATAATAAGGTATGGTTATTACGAGTTCACAGTGGTGCTGTTTGGGCTATCAAACACACCCGTTGTTTTTATGTGCCTGATAAATGGTATATTCAGGGATTATCTAAACAAGTTTGCCATAGCCTTCCTATATGACATTCTGTTGTATTCCAAGTCAGAGGAAGAGCATGAACAACATCTAAGGATGGTGTTGCAGGTGGTAAGAGAGCACCAACTATATGCCAAGTTGAGCAAGTGCTCGTTTTATCAGGAGCAGATCCATTGCTTGGGGCATATTATTTCGAAGGATGGGATAGTTGTAGACCCTGAAAAGATTGAGGCTATTAGAGAATGGTCAGTGCCAAATAATGTGATGAAATTCAGATCCTTTATGGGTATAGCTAGATATTACAAAAGGTTTATTGCAGGGTTCTCGAGGATAGATCACCCTATCACTTCCTTGCAAAGGAAGGAGAAGAAATTTCAATGGACAAGGGAATGTGAGAGAAGCTTCCAGCGATTGAAAGAGTTGTTAACCAGTGCTCCAATACCAAGGATCATGGACCCAAATGAAGATTTTGTGGTGTGCACAGATGCATGCAAATAATTCCTGGGAAAAGTTCTCAGTCAAAATGGATTCATATTTTGTTATGAATCCAAAAAGTTGAAAGAGCGCGAAAATAACTATGCAACTCATGGTTTGGAGTTGGGAGCCATCATTCACGCTCTAAGGAAATGAAGACATTACCTCATGGGAAGGAGGTTTGAATTGAGGATATACCATATTGGTCTGAATGTTAAGGTCCTAACCCGCACATAGGTAGATTAATGTATTTGGATGTAATAAAGGTCAATATTAATAAGACCTTTCAATAAAATAGAATAAGGCGGATGTAAGAAGACCTAATAGAAGCTTCCGCT
>JASDQU010882408.1:34508-45811 GCA_032191745.1 Picea mariana | reverse complement strand
AGTGCCAATATTTCCACCATCAATAAAAACATGCATTCCTCCATCAACTCCAAAATAGAGAACCTCAAAAAATACCTTGCTACCTATCTTGAATTCTTCATTACGATGAACTGTTCCAAGCTTCACATCCTTGCATATCTTCCCTCATCTGACCCACCTTTCCAAACCGAAGGTGAAACTTCCTCTATTCGCAGAATATTCAACCCCATCACTTTCAATATGAACTATTCCTTTCACATGTGGATATGACTAAATTTGATGGCTTGGATCCCATTGAATGGGTAACTCAAATAAAACATTATTTCTCTTTGTTTGACATTACAGATGACTTTTCCAAACTCCGATATGGTGTTCTCCATCTAGATCAAGAACGTTGGCAATGGTGGCAATAGAAAAAATATGTCTGGCAAGGGTATGTGGCTTGGACACACTTTATGGAAAAAATTTATGAATGCTTTGACACTAACACCAACCATTTAGGTCATTTGACAAAGTTGAAACAATCTGGCTCAGTGAAAGACTTTATAGTTGCTTTTCAACAATTGGATTTTTGTACAGAGGACATTTATGATGATTTTTTCTGAGAATTTTTTATCAGTGGCCTCAAGGATGAGATTTGTCCCCATGTCCTCATGGCTTGGCCTCAGATTTGGTTGGGTTCTACTAAAATAGCTAAGGAAGCACAACAGGTTGTTTCTTCTCAAAACCAGAAACCCTCATTTATTCCTCGCACTAAACAAATCACTCCCACTCTACCTTCTACTGCACTAAAGATCCATAAATTGACCAAAGCCGAAATGGATTAACTCCAACTCAAAGGCCTTTATTATAATTTTGATGACAAATATTTTCCTAGGAACAAGTGTAAGGAACAAAATATTTGTTATGGCCATCTTGGAGGATGTTTCAGAACCCGCTGACATGTCCATGTCACCTGAACCTACTGACATGACCCCTCCCTCAAAACCTCCCAAAGTAGAATCGATCATTTCCCCAAATGCTCTCACCATATCCTCTTCTCCCCAAACCCTCAAGCTAATTCATTACATTAATCATAGGAAGTTCATCATTCTTGTTGGTAGTGGAAGAAACCATAATTTTATTCATCGTTGCATTGCCCAAGAAACTAATTGCTATATCTGTGTCATCAATAATTTTAAAATAATGATTGCCAATGAAGGGTCCATGAAATGTGGAGGGTGTTGTCAAAATGTGCATCTCCAAATTGGGGAGTACCACATGAAATATTATATGTTTTCTATCAAAATGGGTGGTTGTGACATAGCATTGGGTGCAGAATGGATAAGCACTTTGGGTCCCATTCTCATGGATCTTAAGGAATTAACCATGCAGTTTGACTAGGAAGGCCAACAATATAAGTTCCAAGGCATCATTGTCAGTTCCCAAGAGATCATCAGCTTCCATCGCATGGGAAATTTTCTCAAAAAAGGTCATTCTGAAATTATTTCCCAACTCCATGTCATTGATTACCTCTTGGATGAATTGAGTGTTGCCTAGTTATTTACTAAACTCGATTTGCATTATCGCTACCACCTGATCTGTATGAATGAGGCCGACATTCCTAAGACTCGATTTAGAACTCATGAGGGCCACTGTGATTTTTTGTTCATGCCCTTTTTCTTGTGTAATTATCCCTCCAATTTTCAAAGCCTCATCAATCATGTCTCCCGTCCTTTTATCCATTATTTTGTCTTATTTTTCTTTTATAATATCCTCATCTATAGTAAAACCTGGAAAACCCTTATTTCTCATGTGGATCGAGTTCTCCATCTTCTCTCTTAGCACCAACTTTTCCTCAAACAATCTAAATGTTCTTTTGGCGCCTCAAAAGTCAAGTACTTGGGTCATCTTGTTGGCAAGGCCCATGTCAGGGTGGATCTTAAAAAGATTGAAGCTATGAAAGATTAGCCTGACCCTAAAAATATCAAAATATTGTGTGGATTTATGGGTTTAACAGGTTATTATCACAATTCTGTTAAGAATTATGGAAATATTGCGTCACCTCAGACTACTCTCAAAAACAATCCTTTCACTTAAAATACAACACTTGCTCCGACTTTTCAAACCTTAAACATGACCATGTGCACCACTCCAGTCCTAGCCCTTCTTGATTTCACAAAGACCTTTTTCCTGGAATGTGATGCTTTTGCGAAAGGAATTGGAGTATTTCCTATGTAAGAGGGTCGACCTTTGGCCTTTACCAGCAAACAAATTTCATAGGGTCATTTGGGAAAATAAAACTATGAAAAGGAAATCCTTGTTATTTTGCATGCCATGGATATTTGGCTCCCTTATCTATTGGGGCAATGCTTCCAAATTAATATAGGTCATCAAAGCCTCAAGTAGTTTCTAGAAAAATGCCTTTCATCCCGAGAGTAACAAAAATGGGTGACTGAGGTCTTTGGATGTGATTATGAGATCATTTACAAGAAAGGAAAACACAATGTGCCTGTTGATGCACTTTCAAGGAAATATGAAGATGAAGGGTCCCTTTTTTCTCTCTCCTTCATTGTACTAGATTGGCTCCAAGATGTTCCCCAGGAATGGCTACACGATCCTAAAATTTCGCATTTGATACAACAATTGCAGGTGAATTCTCCAGTCTCCCCAAGGTACTCTTGGCTCAATGATGAGATTTGATACAAAGGCCATTTGTATTTAAGTAAAAAGTCAAAACATAAATCCACGGTACTTTCTCAGCTTCATGCTACACCGATTGATGGGCACTCAAGGTTTACCAAAACCTATGACTGGGTCAAACATTATTTTTTATCGGATGGTATGAAACAAGATGTTCACAATTTTGTGGTTGAATGTGATGTTTGTCAATGCAATAAGGGAGAAATAGTCAAATCTCATGGCATGCTACAACCACTTTTGATTCCACCTACTATTTGGCACGATATCTTTGTGGATTTTATTGTAGGTTTACCTAAGTCAGGAAATAAGTCAGTCACTGTGGTGGTAGTTGATTTCCTTTCCAAGTATGCTAATTTTTGTGCTCTTCAACACCCATTTACAACCTCAAGTGTGGCTCAACTTTTCATGGATTAGGTCTTCAAGCTTCATGGCATGCCTCATTTTATTGTTTATGATCATGACCCAACTTTCACCAGTAATATTTGGCCAAATTGTTCAAGCTACAAGACACCCAATTGCATCGTAGAAAAACTTATCATCCTTAGACTGATGGTCAAACTGAAGTTGTCAACAAGTGTCTGGAAACATATTTGAGGTGTTTTGCATTGGAAAGGAAAAATTAGTGGGCTCAATGGTTACAACTATTTAAATGGTGGTACAACACTTCTTACCATACAACTACTCGGATGACTCCTTTTGAAGTGGTATATGGAAAAAATCCACCTTCAGTTCTCTCAGACTTGCCAGGTGTTTTGAACATCCAGGTGATTGACCAAACGCTTATAGTTAGAGAGGCTAATATCCATACCCTCAAAGAGAATTTGGTCATGACCCAGAATCACATGAAGCAACAAGGAGATCAATGTCTCTTTGAATGTCAATTCACAGAAGGAGATCAGGTGTTTATTCGACTGCAACCTTACAAGAAAAATTCCCTCAAGGCTGACCATTGTCAGAAACTGGCGCCCAAATTTTATGGTCCTTATAACGTTCTCATGTGTGTGGGACAGGTGGACTATCAGTTAGATTTTCCTAGTGATTCTAAGCTCCATACCATTTTTCATGTTTCCTACTTAAAGAAACTGATTGGAACTAAGTTCCAAACTCAAACCAAGCTTCCCAAGTTGGACGAAGAAGGCTCCATTTGGCTACAACCACAAGACTTTTTGGACCAGCGTGAGCTTCGTCTATGTCAATGAACCATCAAGGATGTGTTATTCCAGTGGAAAGATACAACTCCTACATATGCCACTTGGGAACCAACTACCATTCTGCAGCAATTTCCTCATCTCAAGCCTTGAGGACAAGGTTGTTTTTAAGGTGGACGACATGTTAGGGACCTAACCCATCACGTATGTAGAATAATATATTTCCATGTCATAAATGTCAATATTAATAAGGCATAGCAATAAGGAAGAATAATTCAAATGTAAGAAGACCTAATAGAATCTTTCCCTTCTAGAAGGATCTTCCTCTAGATTGTTCTTTTGATAGACATATTTCGTATAAATAGAAATAGAGGGTATGAGAATTCTTTTCTTTGATATTATTATAATAGATCTCTGCTTTGTTGAAGGTTTCCCCCTTGAAGAAGCATGTGAACATTTCTCTTAGTAAAGAAAGTTCTCTTTCTGGTGTTATTCTGGTTTATTTTGGTATTATTGAGGTGTTGTTTTGGTTATCTCATTGTTTATCTTCCATTTCTAGATAATTATTTATGTTCTCCATACTATTTTATATCTAGAATATTACGTTTACTTTGTTTTCTTCAAACGACTCATGAATACTAGTGTACCATGCACGACGAGCTTGTTTAATGCCATACAAGGCCTTCTTCAATCTACATGCAAGATCTTCTTTACCAAGAACCTCAAATCCTTGAGGTTGTTGTATGTATACCTCTCCCAGAAAGACATCATTTAAGAAAGTTGTATTCATATTCGTTTGGTGAAGATTCAAATTATTAACCACAACTAAGGAAAGAACAATCCTTATGGTAGTATACCCAACAACTAGGAAAAGGTATCATCATAGTCAATATCATACATTTGAGTAAATCATTTTTCCACAAATATTTCCTTATACTTCTAGATGGAACCATCATCTTTATGCTTCAATTTGAAGATCCATTTGCTTCCAATGACTTTCATTCCTTGAGGAATTGGAACTAGGTCCCACACATGATTCTTCATGATCTTGTCATACTCTTCCTGCATAGATTCAATTGATTGTCTAGATATTGAAGCTTCATCAAATGTACTGGTCTTATAATGAATCAAGTTGTTTATCAATGCAACAAGATTAGCATCATACTTTCTATTTGGAAATATGGGTTGTGAAGATGTTTTGGGAGGAGACACTTTTGGCTTATTTTCATCTTTGCGGCCTTCTACTAGTCTCTTTATCCCCATAAGAAACTACCTCGTTGTAGCGTGATGTTCCTTATGATAGTCAATCACTTTGTCTAATTGATCATGTTTTATGCCATTGCTTATGACATATTTACTTTTCTTGTCTTCTTCTTTATTATTGGCTTTTAGCACATCTGGCTTCACTTCAATACCAAGAGTGTTAAATGTCATTTTATAACCAAATTAGTCAAAAATATCATCCCTACAAAGTATGGTTCTCCTTTCACTAGGAATAAAGATTACATATCTCTTATGCTCATCACCATGCCCAAAAAATACACCTCTTTGGCTGGTAGGTTCAAGATTTGTTTGCATATCTGAAGCTACATAACTATATGCTAGAGAAGCAAACATTGTGAAATAATCAAAAGAAGGAATTACTCCATAAAATTCCTCCCCAAGTTTAACTTCCCTCAAAGACTGATGAGGACACTAGTTCAATGTGTGCACATCATTAAGACATGATCCTTCCCAAAGGAACCATGACATATCGAACTGCTCCAATATGCCCCGTGCAGTTTCAACAATGCTCTCGTTTTTTCTTTATTCTAGTCCATTTTTTTGGGGATTATGGGGAATACAATACTACCTCTTGGTCTGAGAACTCTTACAAAAAGAAATAAACTCATGAGACTTGTACTCTCCCCCATTATCACTTATTAATATCTTGATACTACAACCTGTTTGATTTTCTACCGAGGATTTAAATTCACAAAATTTAGTAAACGCCTCACTTTCATGTTTCATGAAATAAATCCAACACTTCCTAGTAGCGTCATCAGTAAAGGTAAAAAATCACAAGTAGCCAGAAATATAAGGAGTACTCATCAATACACACACATCAGAGTGAATAAGGTCTAATGGTTTCCTCACAATTTTGTCATCATTTGTGAAGAAGGGATCTCTATTATTCTTCTCCGTCAGACAAGCATCACATACAACCCCTCTAGTAACATTAAATTGTGGGATACCTCTTACCATGTTTTGGACTTTCTTGATACTATTATGACCAAACCTCCTATTCCATAACTCTACTAGTGATCTATCATCATGTACCAGTGATTTATGTTCAACAATACCAAAAATTAATATGTATATACCACCATATATAACTCCATTGAAAATCACCTTATTATATTTAAGGTTAACAATAATACAACTTATTTGGTCAAACTTAACATCCATATGTTGGTTAGTAACATGAGTTACAAAAAACATATTCTTTTTAAGACTAGGAACAAAAAAAACATTCTTAATCAGTGCAATCATTCAAATAAGAATTGTTCTTATTCCTTTTACTTAAATAGATTATTATGGGGTATAATATGCCTACTTTCACCACAGTCAATATATGACACATCTTTGTGAGAATCATTAGTGAAAAAAATAGATAATAAGGAGAAATTTTCAAACTGTTTTAAGAACTCATTAGTTCCATCTAAAAAATTACCATAAGCAGAATTACCTTGATGAGACTTGTACTAATCCTTGCCATGATGTTGATCATGTCCCTTTTCACCCACAAACAACATTTTAGGAAAGTCGCTCGCAAAGTGACCCCTTTGATTGGAGTTGAAGCATTTGACATTTGAAAGGTTTCTTTTCGATGAAGAAGACTCAGCCCCATTGAATGGTTGTCGAGGGGTATTTCCTCCTTTCTTTTTCTGCCACTTCTTTCTAAACTTCTTTGTCTTTGACCAAAAAGAAACATCCTCTAACACTTTATGATTCTTCTCTCTCTTGCACATCTCAATGGATAGGAAAATGTCATACAACTTCTTAAATGAGGGCATGGTTTCTCTACCTATAATATTGTTTACAAATATTTCATAATCATTAGAGAAACCATTTGAAGCAATAACTACCAATTCATCAGTTGAGATTGTATCACCTGGATTATTTAGTTGACCTCAAATCTCTTTGATCCTCTCAATATAAGAAGAGATTCTCTCTCCTTCGACCATCATGCACGTGTTCAACTTACTCCTTAGGAACATCATTCGCAACATCATCGAAAGCTCAAACAAGGATTTTAACTTTTCCCATAATTATTTGGTCATGTTGTAGTCTCTTGTATGTACAACCAAAGATGATCTCAAAATAATTGAGATACTTATTTGAGCCTTTATATCCCTCTTATATCACTTGGCTTGATCATTGGGGTCCATTTGTTTTGGTTCATTCTAATTAACTATGGAGAAGACATCACATTTAGTCAGGATGAGCTCTGTTATTGCAAAAGTTGTAGGTTGGGAAAATCCTGACCAAACCACCAACTAGATATAACTTAGAGAACACCTACCCACTTTCACCTTAGGTAGGTATTCTTGTCACCTTAGAGATGAAATAATAACCTCAAGGAGGGAATCTCGAGTGACCCTAGAGATAAATGAGATGTAAAGTGGTATGATGGAAGCATGGACCCTATAGTTCAAGATACTAACAATGGAAAGGCTTGGGAAAGAGTCTTGGTGGTGTCCAATGGTTTCCAAAAGGTAAGAGTACTTGTAAAGAGTGATGTACTTGCCCGAGACCAGTATATTCATATAATATTAGGTAGACAAGCAAGTTAATCTTGTTGTCCCTAATTGCATAAATAAACAATGATGTATATCAACAACAAAATTATAATGAGAGATATAAAATAGAGTTTCTCGGAGCTTAGCGAAAGGTATAAGAGACAAGATAACAGATTGACTAGTTTAGCTCAAGAAAATAGCATAAAACTTTAGAAACAATGTAAGATTGTTGTAAGCAAGCTGCGCAGAAATAATTATTAGCCTTATGGATGTAATAAACAAGTTATTACAATAGATAAATCAGTCATTGAAACTTTCCAACAATCCATCCAAAAAGTATGCTAGCCTTAGTAGATTAATGTGGAAAACTTTTAACAACTTTCAATGATTGAGTAGTGAGTTATTAATAAAATGCTAGAAATGGAAGAATAACAGTAATATATCCAGCATAATCACCACAATAACACATAAATGATATAAGAACAACAACAAAAATAACACTTTGATTCAGAAAGCAATGTTCACAGGCCTCGTCAAGGGGGCAACCTCCAATCGAGCAGCACTCTGTTAGAATAATCTCCAAGCTAGGGCTTTCATACCCTCGACCCTTATTTATACTAAATATGTCTATCAAAAGAAGCATCTAGAGGAAGATCCTTCTACAAGCGAAAGCTTCTATTAGGTATTCTTACATCCACCTTATTCTATTAATATTGACCTTTATTACATCCAAATATATTAATCTACCTATGTGCGGGTTAGGACCCTAACATATCTGCCCCCTTAAAAACAACCTTGTCCTCAAGGCTTGAGATGAAGAAACTGCTACAGAATGGTATCTGGTTCCCAAGTGGCATCTATTGGATTCATATCTTTCCACTGGACTAGCACTTCCTTGATGGTTCTCTAACGCAGGCAATGCTCACGCTAGTCCAAAACTGCTTCTGGTTGTAGCCAAATGGATCCTTCTTTAGCTAACTCGGGAAGGTTGGTTTGAATTTGGCACCTGGCTCTAATCACCTTCTTTAAGCATGAAACATGGAAAACTAGATGTGGCTTCGACTGACTGGGCAAAGCTAATTGATATGCGACTTGTCACACACGTTTGAGAACTGTATAAGGACCATAAAATTTCGGTGCTAGCTTTTGACAATGCTCGGCCTTGAGGGAAGTTTGCTTGTATGGTTGCAGTCGCGGAAACACTTGATCCCCTTATACAAATTGAAGTTTAGAGTGACCTTGATCTACTTGTTTCTTCATGCGATTTTGTGCCATGACCAAGTTCTCTTTAAGGGTATGAAGAATATCCTCTCAAACTGTAATTGTTTGGTCAACTGCCTGGACCTTCGAGGTACCCTGTAAGTATGAGAGAACTGAAGGTGGCTTATGTCCATATACCGCTTCAAAAGGAGTCATGCAAGTAGTTGTATAGTAGGAAGTGTTGTACCACCATTCGGCTAGGGGTAGCCATTGAGCCCACTGATGTTATTTTTCAAAAGAAAAACACCTTAGATATGTTTCCAAACACTTGTTGGCAACTTCCATTTGACCATCAATCTGGGGATGATAAGTTGTGCTGAGATGGAAATGTGTGCCCTGGAGCTTAAACAGTTCTTTCCAAACATTGCTTGTGAAAGTTGGGTAACAATAAAAAACAATAGAGTGCGGAATTCCATGAAGCTTGAAGACCTAGTCCATGAAACGTTGAGCCACCATGGATGCAGTAAATGGGTGTTGAAGAGTGCAGAAATCAGAATACTTGGAAAGGAAATCCACAACCACCATTATGAATGATTTATTCCCTGATTTGGGTAAGTCGGTAATAAAGTCCATAGAGATATCCTTCCAAATAGCCGATGGAATCAGAAGTGGTTGTAGTGTTCCCGGAGATTTGACTGTTTCTCCCTTGTTGCGTTGACACACCTCACATTTAGCTACAAAATTAAGGGTGTCCTGTTTCATACCATCCTAGAAAAAAGAACGTTTGACTCTGTCATATGTTTTGGTGAATCCTGAGTGCCCTGCTGTGGGTGTAGCATGAAGCTCAGAAAGTATCGTGGATTTAAGCTTTGATTGTTTACTTAAATACAAACGGCTTTTGTATCGAAGCTCATCCTGGAGCCATGAGTACCCTAGGGGAGTCAGAGGCTTGGTCTTTAATTGCTATATTAGATGTGAACTTTTGGGATCTTGAAGCCATTCCTGGCGCATAGCTTGGAGCCAATCGTGTATAATGAAGGAAAGAGAAAAAATGGATCCTTCTTCTTCATATTTTCGAGATAGTGCATCTGCCACTACATTGTCTTTACCCTTATTGTAAATGATCTCATAATAATAACCAAAGAGCTTAGTCACCCATTTTTGTTTCTTCTGGGAGGAAATTCATTGTTCCAGAAAGTACTTGAGGCTTTGATGGTGGGTCTTGATTTGGAAGCATTGCCCCAAGAGATAAGGGCGCCACAACTCAACGACATGTAGAATAGTCAGCATTTCCTTTTCATAAATGGGTTTGCCCAGATTCCTTTCAGACAGTTGCTTGCTGGTGAAGGCCAAAGGTCGACCCTCTTGCATAAAGACAGCGCCGATTCCTTTCCCTGAGGCATCACATTCCAACACAAAGGTCTTTGTGAAATCAGGAAAGGCCAAAACTGGAGTGGTGCACATGGTCATTTTCAAGGTTTGAAAATATTGAGCAACGGTTGGAGTCCAAGTGAAAGAGTTAGTTTTTTAGGAGAGCAGTGAGAGCTGCTGCAATCTTTCCGTAGTTCTTAAAAAAATTGCGATAATGCCCTGTTAAGCCCAAAAATCCACACAAGCTTTTGAGAGTCTTCAGGTGTGGCCAATCTTGCATATCTTCAATTGTTTTTGGATCCACGCTGACACCATCCTTGCCAACCAGATGACCCAAGTATTCTACTTCTGAGGCACCAAAAGCACATTTAGACTGTTTGAGGAAAAGTTGGTGTTGGGAGAGGAGATGGAGAAATTGATCCACATGAGTAAGATGGTCGGTCCAAGTTTTTCAATAGATGAGGATATTATAAAAAAAAACTAAGATAAAATGACGGAAAAAGGGACGGAAGACATGATTCATGAGGCTTTGGAAGATGAAGGGGGAATAACACAGGCCAAAGGGCATGACCAAAAACTCATAGTGGCCCTCATGAGTGTGAAAGGCTGTCTTGGGAATGTCTGCCTCTTTCACACGTATCTGGTGATAGCCTGAGTGAATATCAATTTTAGTAAAGAATTGGGCGCCATTCAATTCATCCAGGAGGTCATCAATGACAGAAATGGAAAATTTGTCTTTAATCGTCAGTTTGTTGAGGGCATGGAAGTCAAGACGCATTCTCCAAGAACCTTCTTTCTTCAAGACCATGACTATAGGATAAGAGTAAGGGCTCGTACTAGGATGGATAATGCCTGCATTAAGGAGTTCCTGGACCATTTTCTCAATTTCATTTTTTTGTGAAAAGGGGTGGTGATATGGATGTATATTGGGAGGAGGGCTTCCGGGTACAAGGGGAATGGAACGATCATGAACACCGTGGGAAGGAGGGAGGCCTTGGGGAGTGGAAAATACCATTTGATTTTTATAAAGGAGAGCTTGGAGGTCATGCGACACCGAGGGTGTTTCTCTTGCTTGAATGGCATGGAGTTGGGCAATGACACAAGAATGACCTTTTTTGAGCAGCTTTTCCATGCGATGGGA
>JASDQU010882407.1:17725-34438 GCA_032191745.1 Picea mariana | reverse complement strand
CTTTATTTATAGGTATTTTACTTTCAGCCATGTTTATACCCCATGAAATATTTACACCCCAGAAGTATGTACACTCTTCCACGCGGGGGAGTGCAGAGGGGGGGTACCCCCTCTGCGGGGTCCGGGGGGCCTATCCCCCCGGTTGGGGAGTCTGGGGGAAAGCGGGCCCCCAGCAGGGATTCGGGGGCAGCGTCCCCTGATGGGGGTTCAAGGGCGAAGCCCCCGAAGCAAAAATTGCCTTGTAAAATTATATTGTAATTTCATTGTAAATCTGGACCATTCATTATAAGGTCCCAGATCTAACGGTAGAGATTATGTTAAGGTTTTTTTCCCTAGAAGGAAACCCTCTTTTATGAGGGAAATGTATCGCAGTTATGGATGGTGGTGAATATTGTATTCTGAGAGAGGAGACTGTGAGAGAAAGAAGAGGAAGTTATAGCGGGTTTTGCTGTAGGTTGTATCCCTTCATTTGCTGGATAATAATAAAGGAAGGACCTGGCAATTTCTCTGGCGANACCTGGCAATTTCTCTGGCGGACGTAGCCCACACTGGGTGAACCACGTAAATCTGTGTCTCTCTTGTATTGTGTGTCTTCTGTGTTTTGTTTCTGCATTTGTTTTATTTTATTGCTCCGCGGTCCTATTTTTCTAACATTATTATTATTATTATTAAACCAAATATATCCTCTCCAACACTCCAAGGAAAAGAAAAGGTGGAGTAAAGCTTACATACATCAAGAATAATAGATAAAGAGGGGTCATTCATTCATTCATGGACAAAGATAATTGCAATGGACTTTACCCATGAAGATAATTTATTCACTTGGTAATATTCTTATTTTTTCATTGTATGGTTTTCTTTTTTCCCTCAACATTACTTAGACAACATATTGTAAGTTCAAATTATTTTAAAAAAATTGCAAATGCAATGTTTATAACATTTTATATTTATATATTTTCATCATTAAAATATTGATAAAAACATTTGAAGAATGAGAGAAGTAACTCTATGCCTTGACAATGAGAGAGTATAATAAATGAGAAGCCTCTTAGAGGGGCAATCTCTTTTTACAATAAACAAATGTACAAGATGAGATGCTCACTAAAACTAGGTCTCAACAGTACATATAGGAGATAAAGGGTGCAATTACAATTAAAGGGTCTATTATATAATATAAATACTTAATCCTAAAATTGGATATTGCTTATTATTATTATTATTATTATTATTTTTAAATAAAACAATTTATCATAGTTTAAGAAAGACGAGTTATTAACCAATTAAAAATAATTTTAGAACTTACTTCAACACCCAAAAACTATTTTAACTTAAATAATATTTATAAAAAATTAAGTATTGTGTATTATCATTGTTAAGCCTACACCACTAAGATCACTAGAAACTTTTTCTAAGTTTTTAGAAGCCTCCTTTTAGATTGGATTTTTTATTTTTCAAGTTCTACTGATCCATCCACGCTTTGTCCCTTTATGAGTCGCAGATATGCGTGATTTTCCCTTGTATGACCTGCAGATGTCTGCTAGTCATAGTGTACACAGTCACGGATCTGTGTAAGAAACTTGATGTTTTATCCTTTCTCTCAGTTTTGGAGGATCTGGCTTGGTTCTTCAGTATAATCTGAGCCTTTTGGGTTTTTTTTTTTCTTTTGATTGTTGTGTTAAGTCGCTAAAAACTTTGAAATCATCTGAAAGATATTTCTTTTGGTTAGGTTAGTATTTTGGTGATAAGGTTTTTTAGGTGGGTTGAAAGGCCAATCGTGTGTAGATGGGTTGAGTTTCAAGTTTGATTGTTGTGTTTCAGTAACAGAAAAGGCCAATCACATCTCATTTTATTTTGATTTCTTTTAGTAACAGAAAAGACAAAACTACTTGTTTGTTGGTCATTCTTCTCTAGTTCCATTGTCTCTAAAATTTTCAAGAAAATAATTTTATTACTAGCACTCAGGTATTTAGGCATGTTTTTTACATTGATAGAAAGAAAAAGAAATTGAAAAAAACTAGATTTTTGCTATTTATGTATCTTTCTTTCTTTGCATTGTTTGCATTGTTATTTGAAAAAGAAAAAGATACTAGCATAGGAAAAAATTGCATTTCAAGGTTTGAAGGATTTTTCATGCATTTTATTTTTTGAAACTCTTTTTCATTTGAAGAATTGGTGTAAAGTTTTCTTTTTCAGTGTTCTTATAAGTTTCATTTTTGCAAGAGTCTCAAACAAAATCAAATGCCACTCCATACCCTTTGAGTAAAAAAAAACCACTAAAATGAACGCTAAACTTAAAATGTAATGGACTTTGTTTCTAGGGTCCACAAACAAATTTAGGGTTAGGTCCTTGGTTTAGGTTCATAGATTTAATTTCTCCAAGGCCAAAAAACAAACATAGGATTATGATTTAGGGAGAGTCTCAAATCCAATTGTCATATAAGCATATCCGAGAATCTCCTCTGACATAGGAGTCAAACATGTGGTCACGTAAAATATTCAGATTTAGTTACCCTACCCATATGTTTGATTCTGACTATCGACTATAACCCCCAAACATTGATTGTGAGTTGATGACCTTAGTTTATTTTCCTAGGGATATCAGGGGTGACTACGAGGGTTTGACATGGTACCTGGGATGAATTTTGTATCAGACTTTTCAGTACTGTTGGAGGGCGCCCTATGAAGCGTGGGTGCTTGCACCAGATAAGTTTGGTCAGTGGAGGTTAGGATAACTTCTTCTCACTCCTTAATCAACCCATGCCTTCATATGGGAGGTCCCTTTCCACTTCTTCATTTATTTGGACTCAAGACCTTATCCACTTGGGCTGAATATTTGGAAAAGTTGTTTTCTTGTGATGTTTCTCTTAGGATGTTTTAGTGGAGTGTTGCTTTGTATTGTTGGCCTTAGTTTTTGTCAGTATCACCTCTTTTGGATCGTTGATTCAAGGTGGTTAACCAACCGCTTGACTGGTCAGGAAGGACCCCTGGTCTTTCTCTTGAAAGTGTGGAGCCACCTCCTGGAAGGCGTGGGTTTTTATACCACTAATCCATCCGAGTTGGTGTGTGAGACTTTTATGGGAATGAACAATCCCGCAAGGGACAAACCTGTGCATAAGAATTATTTGGCCAAAGTTATTGAGGATACCAACCAAGGAAACCCTACCAAAAGGGATTCTCATTCTTTTCCTCTCTTTGGATAAGTTGTTTCCCCCTTGATGGCTAGTTTGAACATTCCTGGGTTGAATGCATGACTACCAGTTTGTTTTTGGACCACTATGAATGTCCCAATTTCCAAATGATATTGATGTTTATTATATAAGAAATTTATGTCATGGTCATCATATGGATGTTGATCCTTTATCTTCTACATCCGTGAAGTCTACTCCTTCTCCTTCTCCCTCTTCTAGTGAAATTCTAGCTACTAGTAACCATAAGTATAAAAGGAAGAGGAACAAGAAGAGTAAGAAACAAAGTTCAACAACCTCTGCTAGTGATGTTGGGGACCTGCAACCAGCCTCTGCAATTCATGTTGGAAGTAAAATTCCACTCACTGCTATTCATATTAGCATTGAATCACCAACCCTTGCAAGTCATGTTGGAGTCATGTCACCAACCTCTTCTAGTCACGTTGGAGATGTTTTTTCATCCTCTACAAGTCATGTTGGGGGAAAACAACTAGCCTCTGCAAGTCATGCTGGGAGAAAAATTCTGGTCACTACTAGTCATACGGACGTAAAGTCACAAACATCTGCGAGTCATGTTGAATACAAGCAACCGGTCGTTGCAGGTCATGTTGGGGGAACAAGTCTATTCACTACTAGTCATATTGGACAAATGTCACCAACCTCTGCAAGTCATGTTGGAGATCATATACTAACCTCTTCAAGTCATGTTGGGAGCATGTCACTGGCTGTCACAAGTCATGCTAGGGGAATTGATATGGTTGAGAAGGCTAGAAGTATAAGAATTAATCCAAAGTTCCCTTGTAATATTTGCAAAGGAGATCACCTTACTCATTTGTGCATGTTTATTGTCATGGTACAAAGAGCGTGGTCCTTGTCTGAAGGCCCTTCTAGTTCCTTGTCGTCTTTGGTTTACCAATACTCTAATCAATCATTGGTTGATGATGTGATCATGCCAATATCATCTTCGATCAATACCACTCTTGTTTTGGGGGGTGATGCATCTCTTGACCATGTTGTCTCGCATCGTATTCAATCAGTGGTTGAGGAAGTGGTTGTGTCGAAGCAATATTCATCTAGTACCACTCTCATCTTGGAGAGTGACCAGTCTTCTAAAGTGCTCGATCTGACACAATCTTCGGTTGATCCCACTATTATTTTGGGTAGTGATGCATCTTTCGAATATGTCTTTAGCATTTCCAGTTTAGTACTTTCTAAACAAGGGGGAATTCCACTCTCTTCAAGTATGTTCCCTCCAAGTCCTAGGATGGTTTCCTTTGATCGAAATGATGTTGTGGAGCCTCTCCTTCCTTCTTTTGCACCTTTCCAGATAACGGTTCTAGTTTAACCTATGTTGAAAGGCATTCATCGATGTATTGTATATGAAGGATCCTCTACAATTATTTTATCCTCATCGACATGGAAAGCACTGGGTTGTCCCAAGTTTTTGTCAACTACAAGTGAGTTTTTGGCTTTCAACAGAAGACCTAGTGAAAGTCTTGGGATTCTTCCTCAATTGTCTATCATGTTAGGTGGGAATATTGTTCTAGTCAATCTATTGGTGGTTCTAGAACCTTTAGACTCTAATATTCTCCTTGAGAATGATTAAGTTTATGCTATGAATGTGGTGGTGTCTACGCTCTTTCGTGTGATGCATTTACCTCACAATGAAAGCATTGTCACTATTGATCAACTTTCATCTGATAATCACCATCATGGTTCGAATTCAACTCAATTTCCCCCTTTGTATGTTCCTAGTGTTTGAGTAGACTCTTCCCCACCACGGGTGCATTATGTGGCATCTTATCCTCAATTTTCAACTACTCCTACGATGGGATATTTACAATCATGTTTTTCCTATCGAGATAAGGTATCGACAATTGATCATGTGGTTTATCCAATGGGGGCATGGGATCCCTTTCTTCCCTCTATTGGCTCGAGTAATTTTTCATTTCCTCTTGAGACTCATATTAATGCTTATGATACCTCGAGCCCTGGTATTTGTGTGTTGTCGAGCCCCGGTTTCATGGATACTAAGTTTCCTTCAGATGAGGCTATCCTTGAAGCTATGATTATGGATATTCAACCTCCTCTTGAAATGGAAGATTTAAAAGTTGGTTAGCAAAGAATCCCTTGGCCTGAGCCTAGCAATGGGCTCTACCTAGAGAAATATTATGCATAAGCCAAAAGGTTGTGCGGTCCTCTGTACATATTGTACTTTTATGGTTTCTTGTTTTCAAGTTTTGTATCCCTTAGCACATGTTTTTACCATAGGTTTCTATATTGGACTTATTAACTTTCAGATAAGTGGTTTTGGTCTTATATACAGAACTTTGGAGACAATTTATTTGGTAACTTTTCATTCCATGTTGATCCGTTCTGACCAGTAATGATCTTGAAACTGGCATATAGGTTATATTTTCCCCTTCATGCATTTTTGCATTATCCGTTTCCTGTTTCATTTTTCATTAGGATCAACCCCACTAAGGTGGGACATGGAACATCCTTTGTTGTTTAGAAGTGTCATAATTCATGTGGTAGAGCCTATCTTCCATGGGAATCGTAGCTTAGAACCCCTTTTTCATTTTTGTACCCATGCTGCAAGTTTTTTATCAGGATTGGGAGACATGTTTAGTTCCGTCATGACTTTGCATTGAAGTTTCATATCTTCTTCTCAATATTTTTCTGGCCATTATGTACATGAATCCCCCTAACACATGTTGATACTTATGTCAACACCTCTTTGAATTATTCAACATGTATTGTGTTTCTTTCTAGCATATAGGGTAGGGTCATTTCCTCCTGCACGATGCATTTATCTGTAACATTCACATATATTCCATAGGATCCACCCCATTCATTTTCAACATCATACCTTCAAGCTACTTTAAAGGTTTTGGTTACGAATGGTAGAGCTTACCTCTCCATGGGTGT
Source organism: Picea mariana (assembly GCA_032191745.1). Classification (NCBI taxonomy): domain Eukaryota; kingdom Viridiplantae; phylum Streptophyta; class Pinopsida; order Pinales; family Pinaceae; genus Picea; species Picea mariana. The sequence goes on along the minus strand of JASDQU010882407.1, from coordinate 28,322 downwards.
TCTAGTTAGTACCTCACTGAAATTTTTGACACCTATGTTATAGTTTTCTTGTAGGCTCGGAAGCCCTCTTTAGTCGTGTCATGTCTATGTGTTGAAGCCTCATGACTTCCTTTCAAAAAATTTCTGCTAACTTACCCATGGGGCTTCCAAAATTTTGTTGAGTTGTAATTGCATTGCATATTATCCACTCGCTCTTTTAGCCTTAATGTCGGCTTCAACTTTCTATTGTTGAATAATTTCCTTATGCATTACTACCAGTCGCTAGCCTTGCAATTTATTCCTTTGAGACTCTACACCTTTATCCCTGGAGGAGACATTCCCATGAGTGTCCTTATCCTACACATGCTTCCTTGCATTGAACATAGGTATGTTCCTTCCACTTTGGAACTAGTTTTCTTGCCTACAACACTAGTCTCCTCCACTATGCTATGACATTCTTTTATTATTTTCCAGGATTTAATAACATGAAAAAGACAAAAAAGTTAAAAATTAAATTAAAAGAGGGGACAAAAGCGTCTATCTTTTGTTGGCAGTAGTCTTGTCACCCTTGAACAAATCACAATATGAGTCAATATCTCAATATTTTGGGTTTAGTATGGCTTTAGGATACTTTTTCTCATTTTTGAGTATAATCTCCTATGGTTGGTTATTCTTCCAACCATATGGAGCATTTTTTGATACCTCTTGTATCACGAATGTATCCTAGTTTATAACCCATGCCGCCTTAGTCACATAATGTGTCATTATTTTTTTCAAGGGAAGTTTCAGCATGATTCGACCATTCTATAGAGAGTATCTAACCTTTCAAGTCATCCTTCATGTGTCAGTCAAATACATCTCATCATCACAAGTATCTTTGTATCTCACTCGTGCTAGTATACAAGGTCCTCATTGAATTCTTTCTAGTGGGTCTACTCTTATCGACTCTGACACATTTCTCTAAGAGTATGACCTAGAGTTGCACCCTGAGCCTATTTCCATCATTGATAGGTAACATTGTGCTCAATAGATGACAAACCATCATTGGTCATTGACTGAGCTGTTTCCTTTTTGTTCGACGTCAAAAATAATCATCACACATAGGGATTTGTGTAGTACCTTGGTTTCCATTTGACCCCATTGGTGGATTCCTCATCTTTTTCAGTATTATTTATCATTGGATAATATTAATATATTCTTTCTTGTGCGTTATTCCATATGGTGCATGCCGAAGTCGTACCTTGGTGTGGTCCTTACAATTTGTTGATCTGATTCCTTCCAAATATTTGGCCTTCTGCTAACCCTTGTGATGAATGATGGAGGATGTCTTAATGCCTTCTTTCTAGTGTATTTCTTCCTATCGACTTCGACACATATTTCTCTAGGACAAGGATCTAGATTTATTTGTCGTACCTTGGGGCTTACAGTCATTAGTGGAAGGTTCCTGATCCGAATTATTTTCGGAATGAAATGAGAGCACAGATATAACACAGAAATATTCAAGGATATTGCAAGAGACACGACAATATAACATATATATATTAGAAATATAACAAGAGTCACAGATACAAAGTAATACATGATTTCTATTAATGAAATAAATGTACAGAGACTGTAAAAATATAGAGTGAAAGACTCGCTAGAATGGTGGCATCTTATCTCTGAGAAGAGATGTAACGGCTATTCGCATTTGCAAGAAGATGATTATTACAATGAGGCTCTAAGGGCCTTTTTAACATAAGGAAAATCCAAAACCCTAACCCCAGAAGATGAAAAGCCAAAAGGTTTGCAGGCCCCGATAGGGGTAGTTGATATGTCAACTCCTCAGGGGTGTAACTTTGGCATGTGATCTCTGTTTCAGGCGCACGATAGCTCATTGGAAAGATCTATATGAGGAATACAACTTTTGATGTGAGCAGCATTGAACGAAGTTCCATGGTGCTCCCCATTTTCCCAAAAAACATCGTTTAAGGCCTCAAAAGTTTGGGACCCGAAAAAACTGCTAAAAATAACAAATTACCAAAATTGCCATAAAATTGTTTTGAGCCAATTGGAAAAGGTGGGTGGCCACCAACATCCACCTAGATCAATCCTCCCTCCTTAGGAAGAAATGGTCTCCATTGCGTTGAGTGTCAGGGGAGAGAGAAAAACATTTGTTGAATCTACATCTTGATGAGCTGCTTGCCTTGTTGGAGAAGTTGCACTGCTTATCTTGTGGAAGGTTGTCATGAACCTGTTGTTGGCGGGGTTGAATCTGTTCAACCAGTCAGGCTATCGTAGATGACTATGTGTAGAAGGAATATTTGTGTTTTGCTGCAATTTTGTCAACCTACTTTGTTGGATAGAAGGTGCTTGGGCCAAGGATGTAGTGGTTGTAGTATCCTTTTGTTCCCCTTTTGAACAGATTGTGAAGAAACTGAATTTTGTAGTATGAGATATTACTACCTTGCGGCACTGTTTAGGTGGGACAATAGTTGGAACTACCTCTGGTATTTTGTAGAGATGATACCCTAGAGTAACAATGACACTATGGGGTCGAGACTCATAAATAGCATGGTGCTTCCACATATATGGTTGGCCCAACAAAACATCACAGACATCCAATGGGGCAACATCACATAATACATCCTCCTTGAAGGGCGGATGTCGTATGACAATCAAAACTGTTGGTTGACACGAAGATCTCATCCTTGGCGAAGCCACCTGATGCTGTATGGTTGGGGGTGTGGTGTTGTCGACAATCCCAACTGTTTGACGACTTCTGTTGAGATGAGGTTCTTCTAGCTTTCGCTATCAACAATAAAATGCAGCGGGGAACCCTTTACCCACATCTGTGAAAGAAAAAGGTGCTCCCCCTCTTCAGAATCTGTTGGTTCTTCTAGTTGAATTGTTGCGGTCACGACAATAGAAGTAGGGTTTGCGTAGATGATCTGTCTTTTACCAGTATTTTCATAATCATATTTTGAATTAGGGTCCGGATCCTTGTCTTTGATCTTGACCACCAATGATTGTTTTGAGTGACATTCATCAGTGTTGTGCCAGGGGATTTTGTGTAAATCGCACCATTTTCCAGTGTCCTTCTTTGTCTTTTCATGACCCTTCTTTTCCTGTGGCTTAGACTGGTTTTTAGGAAGCTGTTTGTCAGGGTTTTCTTTCTCATACTTTGGTTGTTTCGGATTTGTAGACCCGAACTCTCGTTTTTTCTGGTGCTTAAACTTCTGCTCGATTTTAACAACATATCGATAAGTAGAACCGAGTGATGAGATGTCCAGAAAATCCATTTCAGTTTGGATGTATCTGTGTAGAGCCCCACGGTATTTTAGAACCAAATGTCATTCGGATTCCTTGATACCCAACTTGGTGCGCAAGGTATGGAAAGTATTGGTGAACCCTAGAACTAATTGGTCCCTCTCTTGCCACAGTGTGGACCATCTCATGTATTGGTCCTCATAGTTGCCAATAGGGTAATATTGTTCCTTTACCGCATCCACAAAAAAATCCCAAGTTGGCTCAGCCCCATATATTCCAAACTCCTCTATGGAACTTTGTTCGTAGTAATTTTCCCACCAATGTTTGACACGAGGGAGAGCTTTAAGGAGAGAAAATGTGATCTTTTCTCTGTCAGAAAAATTGTGAATAGAGAAATAACCTTCTAGCATGTTTAACCATTTGTCTAGGGCTTATGCATCTATCTCTCCTTCAAATACAGGAATATCAAAATTAACTTGTACCTTGAAAGGAGAGGTGCTTCCAAAGTGGTTGTTTGATGAATATTCTCCTATTGCTATCAGCGGGCATTGAAGGATGTGGGAAAATTTTTCCATCATTTTGTCCCTCTATAGCATGAGAGCTTGCTCAAGAAACAAATTGATAGAATCGTTTGCTCCATCATTTTTCTTTTCTTCCAGCATGGAGGGTTTTTCGGGCGTGCGAGAGGGATTGTCTTCAAGAGAGACAAGCTTGAGACCCAACTTTCTATACTCAGACCTCGTCGATGACATGCACTGAAAAAATTATCAAGAGAAGCCTGCTCTGATACCACTGATCCATATTATTTTCGGCATGAAATGAGAGCGGAGATATAACACAGAAATATTCAGAGATATTGCAAGAGAGACAACAATATAACAAAGATATATCGGAAATATAACAAGAGTCACAGATATACAGTAATACATGATTTTTATTAATGAAATAAATGTACAAAGACTGTAAAAATACAAAGTGAAAGACTCGCTAGAATGGTGGAAGCTTATCTCTGAGAAGAGATGTGACGGCTACTTGAATTCGCAAGAAAATGATTATTACAATGAGGCTCTAAGGGCCTTTTTAACATAAGGAAAATCCAAAACCCTAACCCCGAAAGATGAAAATCCAAAAGGTTTGTGGGCCCTGATGGGGGTAGTTGATACGTCAACTTCCCGAGGGCGTAAATTTGGCATACAATCTTCATTTGGGGCGCACAATAGCTCGTTGGAAATACCTGTCTGAGGAATACAACTTTTGATGTGAACAGAATTGAATGAATTTTCCATGTTGCTCCCTGTTTTCCCAAAAAACGTCGTTTAGGGCCTCAAAATGACCCCGGAAGTTTGGGACCCGAAAAAACTGCTAAAAATAGCAAATTACCAAAATTGCCAGAAAAATGTTTTGAGCCAATTGGAAAAGGTGGGTGGCCACTGACATCCACCTAGACCAGTTCCCTTACTATTGACAATGGGAATAAATCAATGTCCCTTGATCGATAGATTCTATCAGGTGTTCGACATCAGTTCATTTATTCACACTTGTTATATTGTACCATGGTACCTTGACACCCGTTATCATCATTGGTGGGTTGTCTCACATTTTTTAACGGTATACATCAATGACTGGTAATAAAATGGTGTCTCACTATGTTCGACCCCAACACATCTATTCACATGGTGTAGACTCGTACCACAACGGATCGTTTTGAATAATTTGGGTGAAGTACGAGCATCACATATTTTGTGCTCCTACCCGACATATTTTACCACCCCTCAAACATTGGTACTTGCAAGAGATCATCTTGTGCATTCCATTAGTTCTAGATATCCTTTCATTTTGATTTTGAGACATAGCTCCATTGTGTATCCATTTGTGGCTATGATCTAGTTTTTTCATGGATTCATTGTGTAATCCTCGTGGCCATGATTTCTACTTTATATATATCACATGGATCCATTGTGTATTGTCCATGGCCATGGAAATCAGTCATACTTTCATATATTCCATGGATCCGTAGTGTACTTGTTTTGGCGGCCATGCTTACATCACTCTTGAGCATGGGTATGCTCAACTTGGGAAGAGAATAATTTTACTTGATTTCTGTTGACGGTTTATGTTCTTGGATCAACTACTTGGGAAATTTCATTGGATCTACTTCATTGCATCCTCACCTCTCAGATTTATAATGTATTTCGGCCATCAGTTTCCCTTCTGACCTCACACATTAGGGGGCATCTGTTATACCACAAATTTCCATATCAATTGCATTTGTGAGATCATCTATCCCTTGTCCTTATCTTGCAAACTTAAATCCCATCCTCCTTCATCTAACTCATCTAAAAAACAACATGTTTGTTTCCATCCGCAAGTCACTAGTGTGCAAACCGTGGATTTTTGTGCCTTGCTAGTTTGCAACTCGCGGATGCCCTCAAAACATATGAAAAAATAAAATATTCCACATTTTCAGGAAGTTCTTTTAGTTAGGCTTGTTCCCAAACTCCCCTTGGCCCGTAAAAAATAAAATTCAGCCACCTAAACCCCTTTAGGATGGTATAAAGGCACCTTTGATGGCATGGATGATGAGGAAAACCTAGGTGCAAGATTATGATGATGAATTTTCAAGCTTCCCTACTTTCCTTGATCCTTTCAGTCACATCCCCTTGATCTGGAACTTGTTTTCCAACATTCTTTCCTCTCCCATATGTGGTTGTAGTGTGTGTTCCTATCCCTTCTAAGTCATCCGAGGAAGATCCATCATGATGAGTTGATGCTTGAAGGACCACTAGAGGAACCTGGGTGGTTGGATTCAAGGCAATGTCGGTGGTTAGAGTCAGGTTGTGACTACCCACTTTCATTGTTTTCAATAAAATAGTTCTCTTTCCCTCCATACATGTGTAAATTGATTCAATCTGTTGATATATGTTAGTTTTCTTCATATTCTTGAATTTTCTCACATTATATGTATGCTTTGAATTCATAACTGTGTTGTTGCAACATAGACTTGGTCTTCTTTAGTAGGTTGATACCAGTGGATATCAGGAGTAGAATCAACAGTGGAAAGCGAGGATCGACATTAGACGTATGATATAAGGTGTGAAGTCTCTCTCTCTCTCTCTCTCTCTCTCTCTCTCTCTCTCTCTCTCAAAGTAGTTATTTTCTTATATCATTATTCTGTGTGAGGGTATCTTCTGTATTTTACATATGGTATCGCTCTGTTGTGACATGACCCAAGGTCATAGGGGAAAAATCCTGTAACAATCCCCACATGGAAAATATGGAAAAAAATTATTTACTCGACATTTTATATAATCATCAAGGTAGACAACTTTAATTTAGCGAATCTTTTCCAGAAGTGCATAGTTTGGGAGATAGTAAGTTTACCTAAAAATTCCAAGTCTAGAAAAAGGGGTGAAAAAAGACAAAGTTGTCATTTTCATATTGTTGCAGTTTTTGACTGGAGAATTAGATTAACAATATGATAGTTGTTATGAATTCTCTGTCATCATTATTACATATGTCTCATACAAAATTTTCTCTATTTCCTGATATATTTACTTCTATGTGTGACATAAGTTGGTGTCTGGGATTAACTGTATCATAATGAAAAGTGTGTAAAAGGGGTGAATTAACAATATTTAGATGACTATAAATTTCTACTTAGATCTTAGAATTGAACAAGAAAGTAGTCGTTGGAAATATCTTGGAGAGGAGGATCCATATATCAATCCATAAAATTGATCTAGACAATTTAAGTTATAGCCAACACAAAAGAGGATGACTGGTGGCATTAGAATGCAGAAAAAATTATGCATTCTTTTCCAAAACTACGTATATATTTTTTGTCTAACAAAAAAATTTTGCACACACATTTTTGTGTAGAATTTACAGGTATAGGAAGGGATTTTGGTTCTTGTATGAGAACCACTGCCATGGAATATTCTCATGGATCCTACAACCATGAGGAAGAGGTTAGAGGTTTGTATGTCAGCATGGGAAATGTTGAGACAGTCTAATGGAAGAAGAGGTAAGAAAGAGCCTGTAACTATGAGAATTATACAGAGAGAAGTGCATAGATACAAAGATGATAATGAAATCATTATGAAATCCCAAGAAGAGATACTTCAAATTCTAAACACACTGCAAAGGAAAGCCAATAAAGACTATGACACAAAATAAGCATATAGTTCTAGACAAGTGACAATATCCAGATCCCATAGTAGAAGGGACGAGCATGGGAATGAAAGGAAGTCAAGGAGTATGAGTAGGTTCCATCATTCCCTAGAAAAATCCACTAGGAGAGATCGTGCAAGTTTAGGACAAAGGAGTAGCCCAAGTGTGTCTCTTGTAAGGTGGACGAGAAGAAGGCATGAGGAATACTTCTTGCAAGGTGAACTTGAGAAAATCAAGCCACCAAATTTTAATGGTGAGCATGGGAAGGGAGAATAGGTTGAGGTATGGCTATTGGAAATAAATAAATATTTCTAGCTACATGATTATCCCTCCAATGTAGAAACAAGAATTGTAATATACCACTTCCAAGGAAATACAACCATGTGGTGGGATCAAATTAAGCAAGCAAAACAAGGTCAGCGGAGGCGGCTGGATGGTAAAAGTTGTTCTTGCAACGAAGGTCAGGTCTTGTGCTCAAACCCGAGCAAGGACGTGGTCTAGCTGCAGAAATCTTAACTGGGCCAAGCTCGCATACCTTTTTCCCAAAGGGGTTGGATCCAATGGTGGAAAGCGAGGAGTTTTTCACTATTGGGCAAGGTTCAATCCTCGTGAGGGCTTTACCTGGATCCATGGGGACACCTTGAGGTAGTGGTCGAACGTGTGTTTGCACCCAGAGATACTATAATAAATGGTATCGTGACCCGTGCACACATAAGTGGATCAAAGCCCACCCCCATGTCCTTCAATTTTAAAAGTCCCTGAGGTGTATGACAGTCGGTGACAGAGTGTGTTGTTAAGCCACTCCATGTTGTTAAAGTCACCAGTTTGAAACCTGTGGTGACAAAAAATCCAACCATGTTAAGGGTTGGTGTGGCTCAGGTCGAGTGCGATCCCCGGGTGATTTTGACGGCTTATATGCCCCTACGTCGCGGTTTCTCAAGCCACGGGTTAATCGCGTAGCCAACAGGTCCCGCACAAATTAACAAACAAAAAAAAAATTAAGCAAGCAAAACACCTTGATGAGAGGAAGGTCTCATGGGGGTAGTTCAAAGGATATTTCCAAGAGAAATATTTTTTCTGAGCATTATTATGAGAGAAAGATGAAAGAGTTCTTTGAACTCAAGTTGGAAAGCATGCCAATGAATGGATATGAGAAGAGGTTCTTTGAGTTGTTGAAGTATCTTAGCTTCATCAAGGATGAGAAAGTCAAAATCCAAATATTTATGCATGGGTTACCCTCCTTCTACATTGACAAGATACAATATGATAACCCCAAAACATTTTAAGAAACCATAAAAAGAGAAAAGCAGAGGGGGGCTAGTCTTCCAAAAAGCTTCAAATGACAAGTTAAAAGGAAAAGGGGATCAAAGGCATAAAGGTTTTAAGCCACCCTTTTTCAATAAAAACTCCCAATCCAATCAACAAGGAAAATCAACCCAAAATGAGCACAAGACAATATATTCATTTGGGAAAAGGCCAAGGAAACAACCTATACAATGTTGGGGATGTGATCAAAATCACTTATATAGAAACTTCCCTCACAAAGGTGAAAGAATGAGGATTATCCACAATATTCAAAAGGATGAAACAATTGGACATATGGGAAGAAGCATGCCAAGGATTGATGTAGCCTTGGACAACAAGCAAGAAACGTATCAATCCCCCATGATTGAAGTGGAAGGTAAGATTGATAACCAACCCATAGCAATTTTAATTGATTATGGAGCTATCCATAGTCACATAAACTCTAAAATTGTTGAAAGATTTCACTTGAAAAGGAGTAAGCATAAGAAATATTAGCTAGTTCAGTTAGCCACGAGAGATAAGAAAAAAATCAATGAGTTGGTTAAAGATTGTCCAATAGACATGAATGGACTTAGAAAAAAGGTAGATGTGAAAATAATACCATTGGGTTCATATGAATGCCTGATTGGCATGGATTGGTTGGAAAAACACCATGTTATCCTAGAGTGTTACAACAAGACGATAACTTGACTTGATGAGGGATGGCAACAGGGCAAGGTTCAAGGAAATCCAAGAGTTGTAGTTGTTAGAGAAATTTTAGCCATGCAATTAAAAAAGCATTTCAGGAAGGGATGTCAAATTTTTGCAGCCCATATGGAAGAGGAAGCGATAGATAAAGTGGAAAGTATTGAAGACCATCTAGTCTTGAAATATTTTGAAAATGTTCTTGGGGAATCTCCAGGATTTCCACCAAAACAGACATTGATTTCTCTATTGATTTGGTGCCAAGAGCTGCCTCAGTTTCCAAGACACCTTACAAAATGGGAATTCCATAATTGAAAGAGTTACAGATGCAACTTGAATAGTTGTTAAAGAAGGGGTATATACACCCAAGTGTGTCACCTTGGGGAGCCCCGGTTCTTTTTTTGAAGAAAACAATTGCATCTATAAGAAGCAATTACTTTTGCAAATATAGTGTCAAATTCCATCTGCAATTTCTTCAGAAAACAATTTGACACTATATTTGCAAAATAAAATTGCAAAGTACTTTTCAAATTGCAAATATAGTGTTAAATGATATCAAAAATTCCAGTGAGATGAAAAATATAATGTTGATGGAAATGCACAATGTACCATATGCTAGATACCCATGATATCAGAAAACAATTGCAACTATAAGAAGCCAATACTTTTGGCTAGGAATGAAGAAAGAAGTGGATAATTACATAGCCAAGTGTCTAGAATGCCAAAAGGTGAAAACATAGCATAGACATCCAACGGGGATGCTACAGTCGTTGCCCATTCCTAAGTGGAAATGGGAAGTGGTTACAATTGATTTATTACAAAGATGCCAAGAACAGTGAAGCAACATGATTTCATCATGGTGGTGGTAAATAAATTAACTAAGGAAGCACATTTTATTCATGTGAAGTCAACACACAAGGAAAAAAATATTGCAGATGTCTACATGAAAGAAGTTGTCAAACTACATGGGGTGCTTAAGGAAATTGTTTCAGATAGAGATTTGAAATTGACATCTAATTTTTGGAAAGGCTTGTTCAATGGCTTTGGAACAAACTTAAATCTCAGTACAATGTATCACCCAGAGTTAGATGGGAAAACATAGAAGACTTGTAGAATCATTGAAGACATGCTCATAATGTATGTGATGGACCAACCATCAAAGTGGGAAGATTATATCCACTTAGTAGAGTTTGCTTACAATAATGGGTAT
>JASDQU010882407.1:1078-17705 GCA_032191745.1 Picea mariana | reverse complement strand
CATCATGGTGGTGGTAAATAAATTAACTAAGGAAGCACATTTTATTCATGTGAAGTCAACACACAAGGAAAAAAATATTGCAGATGTCTACATGAAAGAAGTTGTCAAACTACATGGGGTGCTTAAGGAAATTGTTTCAGATAGAGATTTGAAATTGACATCTAATTTTTGGAAAGGCTTGTTCAATGGCTTTGGAACAAACTTAAATCTCAGTACAATGTATCACCCAGAGTTAGATGGGAAAACATAGAAGACTTGTAGAATCATTGAAGACATGCTCATAATGTATGTGATGGACCAACCATCAAAGTGGGAAGATTATATCCACTTAGTAGAGTTTGCTTACAATAATGGGTATTAGGTCTCGTTAAAAATGAGCCCATTTGAAGCATTGTACAGAAGGAAGTGCAATACACCAGTAAGTTGGGATAACCCAATAGACAAAGCTATCATTGGGCCAGATTTGTTGAGGGAAATAGAAGAGTAGATGCCAAAGATCAGGAAAAATTTAAAGGTTGCCTAAGATAGGCAGAAAATTTATGCATATAAGAAATTTTTTTTTAGATATTTCAAAGTGGGAGAACATGTTTTTCTAAAAGTGAAAGAAAAAAGAAGTTTGCTAAGATTGGGTTTCTTCCCAAAGTTGGCAACAAGACATTGTGGGACTTTTGAAATATTAGAGAAGATAGGGCCAACTGCATACATGATAACATTACATGCATCCATGAGAGTGAACAATGTATTTCATGTGACATTATTAAAATAATATTTTTGTGACTCTAACCACATAATTGATTGGAATTTGACCCAGGTGGAAAACGAAGGAGATTTCTGGGTGGAAGAAATATGCATCCTGGACCAGAAAGTCAAGGTGTTGAGGAACAAAGACATAGGGTTGGTAAAGGTTTAATGGAATTTCTATGTTCTTGAAGATGTAACATGGGATCATGAAGAAACTATGCGAGAGGAATACCCACAATTTTTTGTCAACTTTGAAGGAAACATAAATTGAAAATGCAAGACTCCATGTTTTGGAAGCTAGAGTTTCAGAAACACATCTCATAATCCTTCTCACTTCTATTGACAACCATGATAAAATAATGGTGAATCCCAATGGACTAGGAATAGTGAAGGGGGCACATTCCTTAGGTCAGAAAGTGGAGAGAAATATGAGATTTTGGTTGGCATTGTTGTTGGAGGGTAAAAAAAAAGAATATTTTTGTTTTCTTTATGAATATTTTAATGTGAGGCAAATTTGTATATGTATTCGGCATGGTGTTTTGCACCGAGGATGATGAAAAATTGTAGGGGAGGAGGAATGCAACATCCCCACTATAATCCATAGTTTAATTAATGCATAATGTAGATATGAATTTTCTATGGCCAAGTGATGTAATATGCATAATGTGTTTTCTGTTTCTAAATAAATAAAATGTGATACCATCCACTGGGGGATATGGACAAATATGGGGCCTAAGTTTTCCACAAGAGAAGAGAGTGTCTAAGGAGGAAATTAATTATGGGTATTAATTCAACCCATTTTCCTAAATTTTATTAACATTGGGGATAACTTCTAATTTTCTATTTGAGTGTATGAAAGCCCAATCATTCAACTCATTTAAGAGGGTGGGTGTGACAGTCACATCCCATAGTTATTGGAGAGCATAGGGTTCGGGGGGGTTGAAGTATAATCAACATTGGGAAGAGTCAACAATCAACTATATTTGGAAAATAGAGGAAATCCGTATGGCTAGTTATAGGCAATAGTTACACATTCATTTTTTCATGAAAAACAAGGGGGAGAGCAGAAAAATGAGCACTGGAGATAGAGAAAGAAGGTTGGGAGAACTATGGAACATGCTGGAGTGTTTTGGGGTTAAATATTGAAGAGACAGGTTGTCAGGCTTGAAGAGTGAACTCTAGTGTGAGTTTCATTGTAACAATTGTTTGTTGTTGTTGTTGGTAGTTTTCTTGGCAGTGAGTTCGCTTGAGTTCCTAGTAGAGATATTCCTAGATGCCTGTTTCAAAGAGACCTTGATAAATGAATGGGATGTATGATGGACCGAGAGTAGTGATGGGGTACATTCCTTGGGCTGAGAAGGTCAAGAGGAAGAGATCTGGATGAAATTTGGGATAGTTGTAGGAGAATACCAATGGGTTGTGGGATATTGAGTTGTGAGTGGACGGTGAGAGGCACCATTCTCTTATGGTTTCCTATCCCCAGCTCGGGGGTCACTTGTTGTTGATATTTGGAACAACAAGTCTATGGTTGGGTGGAATCTCCTTCCCAAGCATCTGGTTGCACAACTATTTTAAAAAGATAAGCGTTTATCTGTTTTCCTAAGTTAATTTATGAGTTTAACTATTGTGTGTTTTACTATGTGCATGAGAATGAATTATATGTTATTGTGGTGAAATCATTAGCTGCATTTACGTTTTTTAAATAGTATGGAAAATTTCTTGAGCATGATTGTCATGTTGTTCGTAATTCAAGGTTTAAATGTATTTGTTAATCAATTTTAGTAGTAAGGGTAACAGATTCCAGTGCGGTGCTCAAATCATCGCGCATGTTGGGAATAGTTGTCACACACATTACAAATCTTGTTGCGTGCATGTTGTGAATAGTTTCCATGCATAGTACAAATGTTGTTGTGTAAATGATTTGTTTCGGTAAGGAGGAAACATTCATGTTAGCTAGCATGATGTAGCTACATTTAAATAATTGGTATCTGCAATGGTTAAATCTATGTTTAATTTGTAGTTGGTAAGCTACAAGAATTTAGTTAACTGAAAATTTTGAATTTATGTGTATTTTCTACCAGTAATGTTCCTCGGTTAAGTTGGGGGATGTTACACACATGCATAGATATGCACTCATGTTAATTGGCATGTACCTTTACTCAATATACCTATGAGCTCAGAATCTCTCCCATATTCTCATGTCACTTGACCTCTTTTCTAATAGTTATTATTAAGTACCATTATTAATACATTGTATCATCAGATACAATTAGCATAGGTAAGAACTACCAATTCTCTAGTTTATTATCCATATCAGGTTTCCAAAGGGTGCACTTTAATGTTCCCATCAACAACTGAGTACTTTTATACTCTTAGCAGCCTACCTCCTTATGTAAACTAGCAATAGTCCAAGGGACTTCTTTCAGTTATCCTACAATACTAAAGGGATCTTAATGAACATGCCATTCATCCTTTGAACCTCTCAATTCCAAGCAAACACATTATTACCTACTCTTAAAATCCATTTACTTGTACTTAAATTGGAGAACCAACCACATGCCTCTTTTATTATAGGTAAAATAAACTAACCTTAACAATTTTTTCTATCAGTCCTCCAAACATGAGGAATTATTTATACTGTGCTTAGTATTTTATTTAAGCAACAATCATAATTGATAGGGACTCCATCAACCTATAGTTATAGGAAACATTACAACTTATTAAAACAATCATTTCATCCATTCTATGGACTCATGCAGCCCTATAACAAGATTATGCTTCTTCTTCCATTTACATTCATATTCAACCATTAATGCATGTCAACATATTACCACTCTTGTAAGAGTATTTATCATTACAAAAATATCATGGCATAATTCTTCTGCTCTTATCATGCCTTAGCATGATTAAATTTTATGTTAGAGCTATTAAGGTAAGAGCCAATATTTTATGCTATAAATGAATTTTAGAAACTACATTTGACCTACAATCCTTCTTCTAAAGAAACTTGTGCATCTTAATAATCAAACTTTTAATTCATAAAACATTTTCCATTGGGATCATATTATCCCAAAATACCATTCATGTGACTATTCTCTGGCCCATTCATTCCTAGGGTTTGAAATTTGCTTTCATACCACCATGTAACACACCCAACCTCCTAACCCTCATTAGGTTGGTGGGGTGTACAACATTTCTCTTTATTTTCTCTAAATTACCATACATCTAAAACAAATATCGAGCTCACAAGTTTTTCCTTCTCATCAAGATCTTTTCAACAACTGTAAATAAGCTCAAAATCTGAGTTCTAGATTGAAATTTATGGCCTCTTAAAGTTCATAGGATTTTCCACCCAAAATCCCATCGCACACCCACGCGACATCCACATGGAACCACATCACCCATACTATCAGTCGTGGAGTGGCATGTGTGTTGAGGTGTTGGGATACAAAACCCCTACATGGAATTCATAACCCAATTGACATAATGCTAGAGGAACCTCCTTGTGGAGCCTCATGAAACTAGAAATCTAGGGACTGGTTTTCCCCAAGAGTTTGACTTCCAAAAGCTTCCAGATGTCTAGTTATCTAGGCCCCTGGGACCCTAAAATGGAACCATTCTTGACCGGGAGACCGAGGTTCTATACCTCCTGAGCTCACCATAGAACCTTGAAGTGGAACCGTGACCCAATCAAAATCTAGGATCTAGAGGATCCCAAAATCCCCCCTTGTATTTTCCCTCAAATTTCCGATCTAGTTGTCCAGTTGGCACCAAAGACACATAGACATAGCGTCGCATGACACCTCATAGCTTGACTGAACACTAGGATGACATGGCATGATGTCGTGGCACAACATGTGGCGACTAATCTAACATATTTGTATGGATATGATAACACGACGTGACATGTGGGCTGATGTGGCATGCCACTTAGAAATGCATGGTACGTTGACATGAAATTTCCCCATGGAAGAATACGTTACAACGTTATCCATGCTTGTTACAGAACCCTGTGATAGAACCATGATCCCACTGGGGTCCGAGGGTCTGGGATTCTCCAAAATGCCTTCATCAAAATTCTTTTGGTTCCTTCCCTTGATGATGACCAGACAATCGAGATTTATCCTCCCCTCCAATCTAGAAGCTAGGCTACCCCCACTCATCATAGTACTATGGAGGTCCTTTCGGCCTACTCCACTAAATAAATGACACATGTCCACCAACGAAAGGGGTTAGACCATTCGACATATGGCACAACACATCAACATGACATCATCCTCACTCTCTCTCTTTCTTTTATTAATGTAAAAAGAGTGGAACCTCGAGTTGGAACCTGACCCCACCGACATCCGAGACTTTTCAACATGGTCGAATTAGTTAAAATATCATGGTTTTTGGTTCTCCGTTAGCCTCTCATTCCCATGCTTAACTGAAACTCCAAGGTTTTGGATTAGGGTTCTAGTTGAACAATACAATAAGTCTTAAGGCCTAGCCATTCTCAGGACCATATGAGGGTGCTTAAGGAGATGGGTTCTGTTGACCCAATATCCATTACCAACTAGGGAAAGGAGGAAACTCTGAAATGCATAGGTCAATCCTTCACATCATTCCAAACTTCAACAAAGAAAAACATCCAAAAAATGAAACTAAGGTAAACTGAGAGCTTAACCAAGCAATCTTCACCCAGTCTTCAGAGTTCTGGATTTCTGACCAAGTTTCCCTTACAACATATTCTTAAGGTTTTATAACTAGGAGATTATAACACAAGTTTGTGCTATGAAGTTCCAAACATAGATATTTATCCATTTATCACATATTCCAAATGATAACAACCAATAAATAAATACCATGTATGCAAGGAATACTAACTAGGTATTCATTTCATTGTTTTCAGAGTTACTCAGTGGTTCATGCAATTTCATACAAATTGTTATAATACACATATATTTACAAGCATAGTAAAACATGAGAGAGACTTATTTGTTTTCAGAGTAAATATTGGACAAACCAACTAATTGAGGATGTACGCCTTTCCACCCAACCATAGGCTCCATTGTACTTGAAATTTCTACAACGGGCCATCCCTGTGTTAGGCCATGATACCACTAGGGAAACTCAAATCTCTCTCTCAGAAAAATATATGAACGTGAAGGCTACTCTCCTTCACTGTCAATCACACAACATATATTCCCCTATGACCCACTTAGCCCAAGTGTTAGGGACCTAACCCCATAACCTCTCATGTAGGTAGAATAATATATTTTCAATGTAATAAAGGCCAATACTAGTTAATAAGGCCTATTTAATAAATATGAACAAGTCAATGTAAGAAGACCTAATAGAAGTTTCTGCTTCTAGAAAGATGTTCCTCTAGAATGTTCATTAGAAGATAGAATTAGTATAAATAAGAGTAGAAGGTATAAGAGGAGCTTGTCTTGAGAATTATTGTAATAGAGCGTTGCTCTGTTGGAGGTTTCCCCCTCAAAGAAGGAAGTGAACATTGTTTCTTTCAATAAAGTTATTATTTTGGTGTTGTGGTTTCATCTATTGTGTTGTTCCATTGTTATTCTCTGCAATATTTTTGTTTTCGGTTATTATAATAGATCTGGTACCTTACAAGTGGTATCAGAGCACTTTCCTTGGCATAAAATTGTGGGTTATTTTTTTAGGGTAGAGATGTATTACGATTTTTTAAAGCTATAGAGATATGTCATTTAGCTCATAAATATGTGGTCGGGGAAGCACACATGCATTAAATACAAGTGGTACTTAAGCACATATTGTTTTCCACCATTGTAACCCATATTGGTACCCCTTCGAGTGGTAGTGCATCAGACAACACTTGTATATGGATTTAACTAGATATCCTGAAGCCCTCTATAGATAAACCAATTGGTCGCATGACTCCTATAGTGCCACTGAGAACAACACTCAAGAAGATACTCTCTAGTATCTGGGTAGTCGGGTAGTACGGATAAGAGCACAGTCTAGCCTCCTTAGTTGGTGCCCTGAGATATCGGGTCGAGTACTATTGTTGGACCGTGCACTTATCTCAGAGAGCTATAGCACAAGGAAAACCCTTGTCTGTAGAAATGCTGAATACCCTAACCCTTGGGATAGAAACAAAAATAGAACATACAAGATCTATTGTCGTGCAACTGTGCCTCCTACATTCTAGTTGCGAAATTCCTACACATTTCTTCTTGTTAATCATTTGTCCATTTCATCATTGCAGTATTATTTAGATCGTAGTATAACTCCGCAGGAGTTAAAAAAAAACTTAGTCTGGATCCGTCCGACACCATTATTTGAGACCTATCCCATCAGATTCTTCTCTTCACGCTGATTGCAGTGGTATCTATCATTTTCAAAAAAAAAAATCACGTGGATATGAACCCTTCCTGACACCCTTATTTCAAACCTATCTAATTGCATTTCTCTTTTCACACTGAACAAAATCATATATATCATTTTCACTCTTTTTTCTATGGACCCACTTCCCCTACTACGTACCTCTCATTCACCCATGGCCAACACTCACAACCAAGAATTCCTTCACCTACAAGATGAATCCAAATAGAGCAAGGAAGAAATTCAAATATTGACCTTTGAAATTGCTTCCAACAATACTCACTTGGAAACCTTAGATACCAAAGTTATAGGTGAATTGGTCGATGCTAAGGGAGAATTGGCCTCCCTCGCCTAATGGTTGAAACAATCCCATGGATATCCCTCTCTTGAACAACCTTACTTCTCTAAAGGTGAGAACTCTTCCTATAATATGGCCTTTTATTCCAACTCCATTCTTCATGACCCCCGCCTCTCCCTAGTTGAGGTGAATAAATTTGATGGATCAGATCCCATAGGTTGGGTCACTCAAATGAAACTTTGTTTCTCCTTGCATGGAATTACTGGTGATCTGACCAAACTTCATTATGGTGTCCTCTATTTGGATTCAGAATGTTGACAATGGTGGCAATGACGTATAAAGACACGCCAGGGGTATGTTGCTTGGAAAAAATTTGTGGTAGAGTTATATGAACACTTTGACACTGACACCCACTATCTTGGTCATTTGACCAAGTTGAAGCAATCTGGCACAGTGGAATACTTTATATCTTCCTTTGAATACTTGGCTTTCAAAATGAAGGGCATGTTTGATACCTTCTTCCAAGAATGTTTTATTAGTGGCCTCAAAGATGAAATTCAAGCCCAAGTCCTCATGGCTCACCCTCAAACTTGGATGGAAGCTACTCAACATGATAAGGAAGTCCAAAAGTTTGTATTTTCTTAGACCTGCAAACCTTCATTTATTCCTTGCACTCAACCTACCAACCCCACCCCTCCTCTCACTCCGCTCAAGATCCGGAAATTAACTCAGGATAAAATGGTGGAATGCCAACTCAAGGGCCTTTGTTATAATTGTGATGAAAAATATTTTCCAGGGAACAAGTGTAAGGAAAAAAAAAAAATTATGGCCATCTCTGAGGATGTTTCTGAAGAAGAGATCGAGATCCCCCTATGACAGAATTACCTTAGCCAATTGATATTACTATGGATGTTGACCCACTAGAAATCAAACTGGTCATTTCCTTGAATGCTCTCACTAGCTTCTGTGCTCCCCAAAACCTTAAGATCATTGGCTACATTAAGAATCAAAAGGCCATCATCTTAATTGACAGTGGAAACACACATAAATTTATTCATCATCGTATTTCTCAAGAAACCCATTGTTATATCCATGCTATCAACAACTTTCGAATCATGATTGTCAATGGAGGTTCCATGAAATGTGGGGGGCGTTGTGAAAATGTGTGTCTCCAAATTGGTAAGTACAACCTGAAATATCATATTTTTTCTATTTACATGGGTGGTTGTGATATTGTGCTTAGTGCGAAATGGTTACACACTCTTGGTCCCATCCTCATGGATTTTAAGGAATTAACCGTGCAATTCCAACAGGTAGGACAACAATATAATTTCCAAGGAATCACTATAGTTTCACCTGAGATCATCAGTTCCCATCGAATGGAAAATATCTTCAAAAAAGTTCATTCCGACATGGTTTCCCAACTCCATTCTATCTAAGAAATTGAGACACCATCGGTGCATCCTGACCTCCAATGTATCATCTCCAAACACCAAGCTATTTTTTCCAGCCCCTAGGGACTTCCTCCTTCTCGTGTTGTTCATGATCATTCCATTCCCCTCATCCATGACAATCTTCCTCCCAATGTTCTCCCTAATCATCATCCCTTTTCCCAAAATAATTAAATTGAGAAAATTGTTTACGAATTTCTAGCCGCGGGTGTTATTCGCCCTAGTACCAACCCCTATTCTTCTCCTGTGGTCATGGTACTCAAGAAAGAAGGTACTTGGCACATGTGTCTATACTTTTGCACCCTCAATAAACTCACCATCAAAGACAAATTTCCCATTCCTTTCATTGATGATCTCTTGGATGAATTAAGTGGTGCTTAGTACTTTACTAAACTTGATCTTCGTTCCAGATACCACTAGATACATATGAAAGAGGAAGACATTACTAAGACTTCTTTTAGAACTCATGAGGGTCACTATGAGTTCTTGGTCATTCCCTTTAGCCTGTGTAATTATCCCTCCACTTTACAAAGTCTCATGAACCATGTTATCCGTCCTTTCTTCGTCATTTTTTCCTAGTTTTCTTTGATGATATTCTCATCTATAGTCAAACATGGACAAAACATATTACCCATATGGATCAAGTTCTCAGTCTTCTCTCTCAGCACCAACTTTTTCTCAAGAAAATGTGCCTTTGGATATTTGGAAGTGGAGTACTTGGTGTTGAAATGGGTACTTGACACTGAGAAGGCGGGGGGGTGAATCAATGTCACAAAACTTTGGACAATTTTCCACTTTTCACACATTAATTGAACAACAAACATTTATTTCATTTTCTCAAACAATATATATAAAAGAATAAAAACTCTATTTATTTATTTTAACTTGAATGAATACATAAGATCAATCTTTAAATTTCATCTTCAAACAATTATGAGAGACCCAACTCTCTGTTACAAGACCCAACTTGTAGTTCTCAGATCCAACTAAGAAATGAGGAATCCAACCCTCATAACAAGTCCCATCTTGTTGATCTCAGATCCAACTGATATGTGAGGAATCCAATCCTCATACAAGACACATCTTGTAAATAGGCACCAACCTGATAGAATGAATCTTCATTCAATCCATTATATATAAATATATATACTTCAACAAATTCAACTACACATATTCTCACCATTCCTTCTCGTTTATATAGTCTTCCAACTGGTGTGAATTTGAATCATTGTGTCTTTTGACATTTGAACCATTGTACCTTTTCATTTAAAATGATAATATTAATCTTTAATTAATATCATTTTTCCTTTTATCCTTTATTCATAATGCTTATGAATTAATTATCTTTTAATCATGACTGTGTGTCGGTTCTTTTGTTCTTCATGAGTTGATCACAAACATGGATCGACTTATCATATCGTTCTCATGCTTCTGCTGCATTCTCTATTTACCAACAGATCATATTTGATCTCTTATCGATTCTCTATAAATTTCTAGTGTTAATTCTCTATCAAATTATTCTGTATGAGGTGCTTCCTTCAAACCATTCATATGATCACAGGCGTAGAACCAAGGGCTTATCAATTTAAGCATTGCCTCATTTTACTCTTATTTATTTATTCCATACAACCAACTGTGTTGACCAGATGCTAGGCCAAATGAGCACTTGAGCGCTTTTCAGAATCAATGGTCATGATTCAATCTCCTGATGAGATGGATGACTGTCGAAACTTTTCCCTTCGGAACTTTGGGATTTCAAGTTTTCAAACCTTCGAATCAAATCGGATGATTTATTTCATGGAAACAAATCAATGGTCAGATTTGATCCTTACACTCATCCTTTCACTGCTTAATCCAATGGCTAGGACTTAATCAATCATTGGGATGGATGGCCACCGTTTACTCCGAGACTTCGTCTATTTCAACTTACATTATCCTTCCACTGTAGTAGATCCACAGATGAGAAAAAATATTGACATGGCACAAGTCAATTTCCTCTTGACGCATGTCATCATTTGATTATTCCATGTGTACTTGTTGACGTGGTCTGCCACGTGTCCTTGCTGATGTGGTCTGCCACACGTCCTTGCTGACGTGGTTTTCCACACGTCCTTGCTGACGTGATCTACCATATGTCTTTGCTGACATGGTCTGCTGACATAGGTCTCCCACACATCCTTAATGATGTGGCCTGCTGGCGTGGTCTTCCATATGTCTTCTTAAATCGGACAGTTGAGGCTTACTTCCGATGATCCGGCGGTCGAGATTTTATTTCGGCTCTCCGAGTCTCCAGGCTTCGGGAATTTCAAATCTCAAACTTTCCGGAGCGTAACCTCCTCACATCTTTAGACCCAAAGTGAATGATGTTCATTTGATCAGGATCTTAGATTAATGGCTTGATCTATCTATGGATTTTCTCTTCTATCTTATCCTGTCCTTCCACTTAGAATAATCCAACGGATGATGAAAATTCACATAAATGAGATATCAGATATTACCTTGCTTATCTTATCCTTCCACTTGAAAATGATCTGATGGCTGACAGGAGTTCAGGTTTGATCCGATGACTGACGGGTATTCGGATAATCAAATTATCAACCCTTTTAGCCCTGCTTATCCTATCCTTCCACTTTAAAGTGATCCAACAGACAAGAAGACTCTTGAAACAGATCAACAATCAAGGATGATTGTGGGGTCTTCAACTAGCACAACTTTTAAGACTCTCATTGAGTTCCTCCATGGAAACCATTCATTGGTAGTGGAACCGATTCCAACCATAGATCTATTGTCAAGTGACCATCGATGGTTGATGTGGATTGTGGAACCACAACTTGCGAGTGGTTTAATTTGTTATCAAAGGTCCACAATTTATCCCTGTTGTTGATTTGGTGCTTGCGTATCCAACGGTCACAACTTAATCCGACTTAATCTGATCATTTGTTGGATCAACCAAAGTCGTTGATATTTGTGTTTATGATATCTGACGATCTAGACCAATTTCGGGATTGGAACTACTGATTCGTTTAATTCTCTTTCCGCTCTCCGCAATTCATTCCTGCCATTGATCTGGCACATGAGTATCAATGGTCTTGATTTGATCATTGACTATTCCTCCAAGGATCCTTTAAGCCTACGGTTACTCATATGACTGACATCCGTTACATGAGACGATCAACACCGTCAATTTCTTGATCGAACGATTGTTGAGGCTTCTCACATTTTCCTATGCATCGATCGACTTCTCGGTCTTTCCATCGATCCTGACGACATTTCTACAATGCGCTCTCCCTTATGAGATTTGATCTTCATTCACTAGCCTTCCTGAGCTTTATTCTTTGGCATATTGTCATACAGTTTGACATTCTCATCCTTTGCATACTTTCAATGTGATTTTCCTTCTAAGCTTTTAACTCTACATATTGTTTGACATCTTCTACTCACTGATATATTGTTGACATCAATGACAATTTCATCTATGATAGATCAACAATGACAATTCATCATAACAACTTATCATCACATCATAATGACATCAACTGTTGACATCAATGACAATATATCAAACAATCTCCCCCTTTGTCATTGAGGGCAACACACTAACTTCATACACAAACTCCCCCTGTGATGATGCTTTCCTCCTATGAAGTTACTCTCCCCCTTTGACATCAATGGAAAGGGGTTGCTCCTCTTATAATCAACATCTGTTTGTCTGCATGTTGTTGACCAGAATATGAGCTTGGGTAACTCCCCCTGGAATCATGTTTTGTCTATCATAACTGAATGACTCCCCCTGTCAATATGTTCTCTCTCTTCTTCTAACTACTCTCCCCCTTTGATTATGAAAGGGTAGCTCTTCCTGACAAGGTCTCTTCCCCTGTTAATTTACTAACTTCTTATCTCAATTTATTGGTATTTTTGTGTTCAAATAAGTAGTCTTCTTGATACCAATTTTGTAGTGATCAAGTCTTTTCAAAACTTAATCTAATTACTTTCTTAGTTAATAACCAAAATACTCCTCTTGAGTTTTTACTGACTTTCCTTTGTCAAATAGAACAAGAGTGTGAATCTTACTGATATTTTTTATCTTCTTCTTATTCGTCTTTGATATTTCACAGGAATATCAATTGAGGAATTATACCACTTGATTTAAATACCAATTTTGTTATCAATTGATCTTTGTTGAATGATACTCCTTGAACTTCTCTTCCACCTTTATTTTTTCTTCTTCTTGTATTCTACAACTAACCCTACCAATGATTTTTCTTTTGACCACTAATCTATAGATGGTCAAGATTTTCCATATGTTAATTTAGAAACTCTTTGGCATAATCCTTTGATTTTGTAAAAATCAATTTAAACTTCTTTTGTATATATATATTTTTCTTTTGTTAACAACTTATGACATCATCAGAATTTGATATTGTCCCATATTCTTTTATAGGTACTTCCTTTTCTTGAGCTTTATTTATTTCATATTGAATTTCACATTCTTTATTAGGACCTTCACCCATCATTTTCTTATTATTAATTTCTTCATTTTCAGGTGTAATAACATCCTTCTTGATTTCTCCTTTAGGTTTTCTTCTCCATATCTTTCTGTAAGATATTTTGTTTTTTGGATCTTCTCTTTCTAATTGTGTTTTTGGAGATTTGTCATCTCCTTTCATGTTCCAACTTTTATTAGGTTTTGTCACTGACTTGAATGACTTATTCAAATACTGACTTTTTGTATTTTTGCAATTTTGGGATTTGTGCCCAAACCTATCACAGTTGTAACATCTCATTGTATGAAAAATTTTTGTTGTGTGGCCAACAAAATTACATCTCCAACATCTAATTGAGTTTTTGGATTTTCTTGTATACCCTTTCTCTGGTTTCTTGCAGTTTATTGCTTTATGGCCAAAGCTTGACAAGAAAAGCAATAGCCATTGAAGGTGTTTCCATTCTTGATTTTCTTTTGACTTGAAGGATTTTTCATTTGATTTTATTCTTCCTTTTTACTTCTAAAGTTGTCCTCTTTAACAAAGTTCATGACTTGTAATTTCTTTGTACTTGCACCGTTTCCTTTTGAGAAGGATGATCCTTTCTCATGTTTGTAAATGGTGCTCCATTTGTCATTGTCTTCTTTCTTATTGTATCCAAGTCCAATTTTTTCATCAACTGATCTTTGGTTCTTCCAAATCTTATCTAGGATAGCTGAGTTATTCTATAATTTTACAATCTTATTTGTCTTTTCATTCATCTATTTGAGATTGACTATTTCTAACTTTCATATTTGACATAATTCTTCCTTTTTAGTCAACTGAATATTCATGGCTTCTTCTATTTATTTAGCATGTTCAAGTTGAGTCTTTAGATTGATGATTATTTCTTCTATCTCATCCAAGACTTCTTTGCATTTAATAGTTTTGGCATATGTCTTCAATTCTTCCATATCTTTTGTTAGATCCAAAACTTTACTTTTCAATATTTTGATTTCTTCCTTGTATTCTATTTGAATCCTTTTGAGTTTGATGGCTTCTCTTTGAAACATTTGGCATGATTCTTCCTTTTTAGTTATTTGAATCTTCTGAGCTTCTTCCTTTTTCTTAGCTTCTACAATTTGATTCATCAAATCTGCATTAGTACTTTGATTTATCTTTTTGAGATTGGTGATTTCCAATTCCAACATGTGGTAAGATTTTTCTTTCCTTGTTAACTGGATTTTTAAGTCTTCTTTACTTTCTTTAATTTCCTCAAGTTGAGTGTTTGACTTCTCAACCTCCGTTCTAAGATTCACAACTTCAGCTTCTAGCTTATAACATGATTCTTCTCTTTTGTTCAACTGGTTCCTCACAACCTCCTCTCGTCTTTGGCTTCTTCAAGTTGGGTTTTCAGATTGACATTGCTTTCTCTTAGTTCTTTTAGATATGAAAGGTTTCTGCTAGGGTCATCATCTTCCTTCTTTTCTTCTTTTGCTTGACTGATTTCATTCTTCAATTTCTCAATCTCCTCTTCATTTTCTTCTAACTAAAAATTTTGCTCAGATATGATTTTTTCATTGTCTTTGAGCATTTCATTTATTTTCATGATATGAATTTGACTCTTTTAAAGAAATTATTTAATGTAGTCATGAAGAAAACTATAGTTTGAATCATTATGGTCAAAGTGGTATACATAGAGACTCCAATCAACGTTCTGGTTGGCCCTTGATAGTTCTTCTTCTAATTCATCCATGGGATAAATGTTAACATAACATTTTTCTGATTATTTTAGTACTTCTTTTCTTTTATTGTCATGTTTCTTTAATTCTTCCATCTCTTCTGTTAGATTAATAACTTCGGTTTTCAAACTTTTGATCTCTTCTTCTTTGTTTTCTAGATGAAATTTTTGTTTATGCTCTTCATGGTTAGATTGATCTAGTTGTTGTAGTTGTTGATATTATGGTAGTTGTGGGAGGTATTAACCTCCATTGTGACCCTTGACAAGATTAGAATATTCTGAAAGCAAGAAAAGAATTGAATATAACCCTAGAAGAGATGTCGACTAAAAGAGATAATTAATATGAATTAATTAGCACCCAGAATGAGAATTCGGACCAGGCAGTTTGCCAGAATCAATATAAATACAGGAGGCCAGTCTTCACTTTACACACAATTCTCAGAATCGTGGAGATACACTTGTGCGCACTACAGTTGGCCAACACTGTGCGCAAGTCCTGGAGAAGGTGTTTCCGCCAATTCTGAAGTCTATAGTTTCAGTTTTTCTGGGTTGGACTCTCTGATCAGCTTTGGTTACTTATTGCTTAGTGCATTAGCCTTGTTTGGCTATTGATTTTCTACCAGGATTCTTCTCTTTGTCAAGGTCAAGGTGCTCGGGGGTGGCTTCGGCCTATGGTTGGGTGACAATAGTGATATTGTCTATGGTTAAATGAGCACATCCATCATACTCTAACAGTAGTAGCATCATATATTTTTGTTGGAGTTTCTCCAAATATTCTAGAGTGCACAGGGTTGTGTACTCAAGATTGTCAAGACCCTCCACAGGAACTTTAATATGCATATAATTTCCTGGTTCCGACCGAATCTCTCCTATAGCAACTGCAACATCAGTTTTAAGATTATGTAATCTTTCTTTAGTGATTACTGCGGTATGGCTCAATTCCTTGATGAGGTTCTCTTCCTCGCTATTGACTGATATTTGCATCAAACCATGTATTTCATTCTAATTAGAAGTATTTTTCTCTATATTATGTTCTTCAATCTGATTGTAGTTTTCCCCTTTTTCATTTTGTTCCTTATTCTGACATGAATCTTCTTCATTATAATCTTGTTCTTTATTCTGACAAGAATCCTCTGTATCTGATTCTTGTTTCTCACTTTGATAGGATTTCTCATCTTCTTGTGTTTCATTCTGATAACAATTTTCTAGTTGGAGCCATAATTCTTTAGGAGATTTGTAGTGCTTCATATTTTCTTTGACTTGGTCTGACAATCCATCCTGAATTTATTTTAAGGCTACTAGATTATTTCTCTTTGCTTCTTTTGCGATTTTGGATTTGCTCTTTGAAGTAGTTAAGTGTTAGGGCTTACTTACTACCAAATCCCAAACTCTAGATCCTCTTGACTTCAGATATATTTTCATATTTTCTCTCCGTGATAAATAATCTATTCCATCAAATAGGGGAGCTTCATTTGTGTAGATAGCGATTTGTCCACCCATTTCTTTTGAATCTACCTTCAGTGTTTAAACTGTGTTGAAGGAACCCACTTTGATACCAATTGATTGAAATGGGTACTTGACACTG
>JASDQU010882406.1:53339-68255 GCA_032191745.1 Picea mariana | reverse complement strand
TAAAGTTTACCAAATGGAAGTAAAGTCTGCATTTTTGAATGGTGATTTAGAGGAAGAAGTATATATGGAACAACCAGATGGTTTTCAGGAATAGGAAGCAGAACAATATGTTTACAGGTTGAAAAAGGCATTGTATGGCCTGAAGCAAGCACCAAGGGCTTGGTATTCCAGACTTGACAATTACTTGAGGCAGCAAGGATTCAGGAAAGGTAACACTGATAGTAATCTATATATTAAAGAACAAAATAATAGCCTGATCATTGTTGAGATATATGTAGATGATAACATTTTTGGTAGTGATGATAATAGGCTCAGTAAACAGTTTGTTGAAAGTATGCAGAAAAATTTTGAGATGTCCATGCTAGGAGAAATGAAGTTTTTCTTAGGCTTGCAAATTACCCAATCTGATAAAGGTATTTCCATTTCTCAAACCAAGTATATCAATGAAATGCTTAAGAAATTTTAGATGGAATAGTCTAAATCAATTGGCACTCCCATGGTTACTGGATGTAAACTAAGTAAGTTTGATGATACTAAAGATGTTGATCAAATAGTATACATATCTATGATTGGTAGTCTTCTTTATGATACAGCTACAAGACCTGATATTATGCATGCAGTTTGTCAAGTTGGCAGGTTTTAGGCTTCACCAAAAACTTCTCATCTACTTGCAGTCAAAATAATTTTCAGATATCTTAAGGGGACAATAGAGTATGGTTTGTGGTATCCTACAGGTAATCAACTTGATTTATATGCTTTCACTGATGTTGATTGGGTAGGTTGTGTTGATGACAGGAAGAGTATTAGTGGAGCAACATTTTTTCTTGGAGGATGTCTTGTATGGTGGTCAAGTAAAAAACAATCAGCAGTGTCTCTGTCTATTGATGAAGTAGAATACATAGCAGCTGCAACTTGTTGCACTCAGGTTATATGGATGAGATAGATGCTAGAAGATATACATATTCATTATGATGAACCTATACCTATCTTCTGTGATAATACTAGTGCAATTAGTATTTCTAAAAATCTTGTTATGCATTCAAAAACAAAGCATATTCCCATTATATTTCATTTTCTAAGAGAGCAGGTTATGTCTAAAGTTATTAAAGTGGAATATGTTGGCACAAAGGATCAGATTGCAGATGTATTTACTAATCCTTTACCTAAAATGCAATTTGAAAGTCTCAGGGATCAGTTGGGGGTTTACCTTCTATAATTTCAATTCATTCTCAAATATTGCACAGGCTTCATTATAAAATTAGACTGCACATGTTTATTGACTATTATTGATAGGAGGAGTTGTTGCTGAAATGATACATCTTTGCAAGTGATTTTCTTTGATCAGGGGGAGTACTTATTGAATATCTGTTGTATTTATAAGTTTCTCATAGTTGATAGAGGGAGTATGTATTGAAACAACTCAGGGGGGGCGTGTTACTTCTTTGACATTGATGTCAAAGGAGGTGAAAGTGTAATGGTAAGGATTCTATGAGTAGTGTCTTCAAGGTTGCCATCAATGCCAAAGGGGGATATTGTTGGCATATTTATTACTGGTAGACAGAAGGCAGAGTATTTGTTTGTTATTGACGGAAATCTCAGCCCAACGATCATGAACAAGAGAAAGTGGCAAGACCAGCAGCGCAACGATATTGATCGCATGACAAGATCAGAAGCGTAAAATCCATTTCAAAGTTTTGGATACCGGGAGTTGGAGGTGTCAAGGAAAATCACAACAAGAATGATGAAATCAAAAAATGTGAAACCATGATGTTTCAGAGTTTCAGATGCCAAGAGTTGGAGGAGTCAAGAGTCGAGACTCTTCATCACAAGAGTCCCGAAGTTGCGAAATGAGAAATGTTGAAATACCGAAAGGGACATGTTATCACTCCAAGAAACTCCTTAGGGTTGTAGGCTAAGGATGCTTGGTAACTTAGAAATAATGGTTTTTTATGTGTTTGGGACAATGGGGTCCTTAATGATCAATGAAATAAACAACTCATCACACATATAAAGAAACAGTGCTTTCAGGAAACAATAATCAGATCAAGTAATTGAAAGGAGAGGATGGAGAACAATATTCTTGATTGCCAAATACAAGTGAATGTAGGGCATAATACAAGACAGATAGAAATCCTTTAATTTCAAGTCTATGAGCTCAACAAAGAGATAATAGTCTTCATGAACTAAAATAAACTGAAACAAAGTACAGAAAAGGAAAGATGGACAATTCTGATATTGAAAATGAAAGGAAACTGAAATTTATTTCTGCAAAAAGAGTCTATACAGTAGCATAAAAATATATCCTAGTTTGAACCCTTGTCTCTTAACAAAAATAGGCATTTATAGCCTCTTACAATAAGTTTTACAGATCCTAAAAGCATGGATATGTATTTAAAAAATAGCAATTCAAATCTAACTAAACAACTTGATAATAAAGGCTTGATAACTAAACTATCATTCGAATTGTCTTCAGTCTCAAAAATTCATCATCTGTATCCTTCAACTTTTGGAACCCGTGGTGTCATGAAACATGCAGAGGCACCTGTCTTGGTAGCTATATCTCTTCAGGGATCATAGTCGATACTTAAGGAAACTTGTTTGACATGTGGTTCCCAAAATCCCCTCGAATCTTTGATGCAGAGTCCTTTGTAGGTGAGTTGTTATCCCCTTAATACCCTAGAAATTCTTTATAACCTATGAAAAATGACCTGCCCCATGCTTATCTTTCAAAAATGCTTTTCCATCTTTCACCAGCTAACTCGCTTTATAATTTGCTGGATAGCTAGTGAAAGCACTGCCTTTCACCAGCTAACTGGTCATAAAATTTTGTTGTGTGCTGGTGAAAGCTATGACTTAGCCAAAACGAGTTTTCACCTTCAAAACTGTGATTCCATCAAAACTCAATGTGTCTCTGATTTCTCCCCTTGCATGTTAACAACAACTTGAGCAAGCACTTTCAAATCTGGGTGGGAATTTTGCCTTTGTTTTTGCTTCAATCTTCTTATCTTCCTTTTAAGGCGCTTTGCAAGCCACCATAGACTATTGTAATCTTTGGTGATCTTATGTTTTCTTTTATTCTCTTTAACAATTTCCCGAGCCAGTCTTTCAAATGCAGCGTTGGTTTTTGCAAAGTTATCAGACAGCTTCTTGTACCTTTCTTTGATTACCCGTTCCAAGACCTCTTGTTGAGTGATTACCTCTTTTAGATGCTTGATTTTTTGTGTTTTCTTTGACTTAGTGCTCTTTGATGTTTCTCCTTCTTCTGTGTGAGTAAAGGTCTCATAATTCTATTCAAAATCAGTTGAATGTTCGAGACTTTTGATGATAGGGCTCTCATCTTCTTGCTTTGGTTCTGAGGGCAGGTTTAATATGTTTGTTCTCTTCTCTGTAGGCTACTCTATAGGTTGCTCTGTAGTGGTTTCAAAGTTCAATCTTTTCTTTGACCTGTGAGATTTCACACCAGAGATTCTATCTTCTGGAGGTCCTGGTAGGGTCCTTCTCTTCCTCGAACTGCTTTGAGGAGTCAACTGTTTCTTTCCACCTTTCCCCTATTCATTTACGGGCTAAGTCTGTGTTTCAAAGCCCTCCCAAAATAGAAAATGCTGCCAGCTCCTTCCCTTCTGTCTTAATTCCTCCAAAATGATCAATTGAATAAGGCCAAAGTGGCATAGAGTATTCTTCATGCTTAGGGGTTGATCCCTGATCTTTTTGCAGACCTTAGTTAAACTCTTATGTAAGAAAAAAGGTAAATTGAGGATATTGTTACCTGTGAAATGGTCTAGGAGCTTGAAATGATACATCATGAGTTTGTCATACTTTCCCTTCGAGGTTATGTAGAGTTGGATTCCCTTAAATAGATCTTTCCAATCATCTTCTAAATGGGAAACTGGCATGCTCTTTTTCCATGCATTATGCCTGAACTCTTCTTTCAAATAAGCTCTGAAGTTTAAGTTTTTGGTGGTAGTGGTTTTGAACCAACTCTGGCCCGATCTTGGTAGGCTGGTCGCTGCAGCAATGGTAGATTCATCTACAATGATATCCAAGGACCCAACGCGAGCCTTATCCCCGTCGAATGTCTTATCAAAAGCCTCTGATGTTGACTAGTGACAACCATTCTGTAGCCTCTCAACAAATTCAATGTAACCTGCGTTTGAGAAATGTCTCTGGACTTCTGGATGCGTCTGTAGGAAAGATAGGCTATCCAAATCTTTTCTTAATAAAGACCCACTACATCTCCTCACCATTCTGTAACCCAAAATCCCAAACAATTCTACATACACAACACAACAAACTGCTATTCGAGCTGAGGTCTTGCACTGTTGAAAGCACTCAGGAGTCAGCTCTGTCTTTCAAAATTAGAAACTTAGCATACATTTGAGAGTTATGCGTGTTGGAGAAGTGATGAAATGATTTGATGTTGTCAGCCAGGTAGTACAACCTCTGTACCTGCGTCAATGGATTCAAATTTTCCATTTCCAGTGCCATGAGTGTGCAGCATGCGTCACTAAACAAGATCCACTTTGTAATCCTATTTTTACATGCAAACCTAAGTCTCCATCATTACCCACTTTCACCAGCACATCATTCTAGATTTGCATGACGTGGGATGATCATATCATCATTAGATTTTTAGAAACATGGATAAAACTCATGTGATTCCCACTTTCTCCAACTAACAGCCCATGGGAAACGATCCTTAACTGTTGAAACTCACCGCTTTCACCAGCGCACCACCCCGTGAGAAATGCTCTTTAGCTGTTGGAACTCACCACTTTCACCAGTGCACACCCATGGGAAAACTCTCTTTGGATGTTTGAAAATCTCTGCTTTCACCAGCTAACGACCTGTGAGAAATTCCCCTTAGCTGGTGAAAGTTGCCACTTTCACCAGCTATTGAAAACATTTCATGAAAATTTTGAAGACAAGACTTTTATGGGTCATCTTTTTTCTAAGACAAAAATCAAAACCTAAGTCTTGCAGCTAGAAAAACTCAAAATCAATTCGAGAAAACTACCAATATCCATGCTATCCACCACAAAATGTGACCATAGGGATGGGCTCATTTTGGGAGCTAACATTTGGCTCCAACTGGGATGGGCATCTCCCTGTGAGGTGACCAAGAACCTAGCTAGACTCAATAGCCTTATTACAACTTAAAACAGAAATTTGAAAAAAAAAAAGTTTTGCTAGTACCATTGGGCATGGAGTTATTCAAGTGACATAAATAAAGAAAACAGAACTGAAAAAGAATATGTACAAGTAGAATCAGGGCTTTAAAGGAAGCCTTATGAGAAATATATCTTCAGGAAGCACCCGTTGAAAGGGCCACCTGATACTTCCTCGCCTGAAAGAGTTTGGAGAACAAAGGTGTTGTTCTGCTGCACCGTTGTTATGAAAAAAGGACCTGTCCAGAGAGCCTCAAATTTGTCGTGTTTCCCCTTCTCCTTCCTTGCTGCATCCCACTTTAAGACTAAATCCCCTGTTTTGAGGACATTTGATTTGACTTTCTTGTCGAAAGTTTCTTTGATTCTTTCTTGGTGCAATTCTATTTTTTCCAAGAGTTTCTCTCTATCTTGCTGTAGTTATACCAAATTATGAATTCTCCTGGTCAAATCACTTGGTTCAGAATCAGTTTCTTGTAAGAACTTTGCAACCAACAATGCAATTTGAATAGGAAATATGGCTTCAGTACCATATACCAACTTGAAAGGAGATGTACCAATTGATTTCTTACATGTAACCCTATCAGCCCACAAAGAAAACTTCAGTTTGGAATCCCAACCTCTGGCATTTTGTTCAAGCAACTTCTTTATAATTCAGACTAAACTCTTGTTGGATGACTCAGCCAAGCCATTCCCTTGCAGATAGTAAGCTGTGGAATGTACCAGCTGAATTCCCAGCTCTTCACACAATTTCACCAAGTGTTTATCTTTGAATGCAGCAGCGTTATCAATGACTATTCTCTTAGGGTAGCCAAATTTGGAAAATATTTTTTCTTGCAGAAAATTTATGATGACAGTATGATTGGCGTTCTGGGTGGGAATAGCCTCAATCCACTTTGTAATGTAATCGGTGGCAACAAGGATCCACCGGTGCTCACCACTAGAAGGCGGATGAATTTCACCTATGAAGTCCAGGCCCCACTGCTGGAAAGGCCCTGTGACCACTATAGGTTTGAGGGGAAGAGACTTCAGCTGTTGTTTACCTTCGAATCTTTGACACTTGTCACAAGTTTTCACAAACTCATACACATCTGAAAATAAGGATGGACAGTAGTAACCAAATCTTAAGATTTTATGTGCCGTGATTTTCTAATAGTGATGTCCCCCACATTCACTATTATGAAATTCAATCATGACCTTAGCTGCTTCTTCTTGGTTTATGCACCTCAACAATAAACCTATAGGATTTTTCCAGAACAACAAGTTGTCATTGATGCAGAAATTTATGGCTTTGAGCTTCAAAGCCCTTCTTTGAGTTTTTGTCAAATCTTATGGGACTGATAAAGTTTGCAAAAAATGAATAATATGACTGTACCATTTGCAATCAACTAAGTGAGCTGAGACCTACATTTCCTCACCTTCTTTGTTCTCTGAAGACTGAACATTTTTTGCATTAATACTCATCAAATTTATTTCAAGCAGCCTGCAATTTTCCTCTGCTAGAAGTTTGGCAAGGCCCTGACCCTTCACAAGTTTTGTTGGTTTGATTTCAACATCGAATTCAATCAACCTTGCTATCCACTTACTCCTTTTTCCATCTATGTCAGGTTGGACAAGCACATCTTTAACTGAACTGGAGGGAACAAAAGCTATTACCTTTTCCTAAAGAATGTAAACTATGAAAGATTTCAATGACTTGACAAGTGCATATGCTTGTTTCTCCAACAATTCGTACTTTACCTCTGCGTCCTTCAAGACCTTACTAAAGAAGGCAACTGGCTGCTCCTGATCATCAACATTTTTCTACAAGAGTACTGTTGCGATTGTATCACTTGAAGCAAATGAAAAAATGTAAAATACCTTGGAGAAATCAGGGCTGATCAAAACAGGGGCTGTTGTGATGGCTTCCTTGATGGCATTGAATGAATGTCTGGCTGCTTCAGTCCATTTTACCTCAGATTCCTTTCTTAACATAGCAGTGATATGCTTTGTGAGTTCAGCAAAATTTACTATAAAACTTCTAACAAAGTTTATAGTCCCAAGGAAAAACTAAATGTCCTTCTTTGATCTAGGACGAGACAGATTTTTAATTGCTTCTACCCTCTTTGGGTCAATTTTTACCCCATCAGTTGAAACAATATGCCCAAGTAATTTCCCTTCCTTAAGTGAAAATTTTGATTTTTTTGGATTAAGAGAAATGCCATACCTTTGACATTTCAGAAATGTCCTTTTTAAGTCCTACAAATGAAGTTCATGGATGCTTGAGAAAACGGTGATATCATCGAGATAAATCAGGACAAATTTATCTTTCTCTCCAATGAAAGCAATGTCCATTGCCCTTTGGAATGTCGCTCCTGCATTCATCAATCCAAAGGGCATCTTCTCGTACATAAATGTACCCCATGGAGTGGTAAAAGCAGTATTTTCTTTATCGTCCGGATGGACAACAATCTGGTTGTATCCGGAAAACCCATCAATAAAAGACATCACCTTTGATCTCGACACCTTTTGTAGAATATGCTCCATTTTAGGCAGAGGGTAGTTTTCCTTCCTAGAGAACTTATTCAAATTTTTGAAGTCGACGCAGAGTCTGATCTCCCCATTCTTATTCCTGACCAGTACAAGATTTGCAATCCATTCTGAATACCTGAGGGGAATGATGATGCGGGCATCCAATAGTTTTTTAATTTCCCTTTCCATTGTAGGCAACAACAAAGGGTTGAAGGATCTAAGATTCTACCTGAATGGTTTGGTGTCTCTATTCAAGGGAATCTTATGCTGAATCACCTCTGTGTCAAAAGTCTTCAAGTCATCATACTGCGAAGCGAAGATGTCTGCAAACTCCTTTAGCAATTCTCCATAATCAACCCTTTGTTTTTCAGTCAAATGTGAGGCTAAGTTGACATGTTTAGGATCTTTCTCACTAGCCACATTGTACTGCAAAAATTCTAAATCTTTTTCCCCACTTTGCAATTTGACAACCACATCATTGTTATCGAACATCCTTTCCAACGGGACCAGACCTTTAGTAATTATGTTGGTAGACAACTGAACTATCTCATGTGCTGCGATCTTGCTTTTCAACTTTGGCTCCTCAATTTCATTGTCATGTTCATTCTCCTGATCGATCTGCAGATCTGCAAACTCATCTATTACTGCAAGGAATCTAGTGAGTTCAGCATCGTCTTCAAAAACCTTCCAAAATCTTACAATATCAGGGAGAGAGCACCTATATTTAACTTGAATTTCGTAAGTTAATTTATGAGGCATAGGGGGTATGAATGCACAAGAAGACACAACCAATGAATCAGCCAATTCATTCATTGCTCTAGGTACATAAGCAATTTTAAAATCTGCAAAATTGTGAATTTCCTTCAACACTTCATCTTTGTATGCCTTCAGCCTGACATGCTTCGCTTGAAAGGACTTATTCACCTGCTGAATAATCAAGTCTGCATCTCCAAACACCTGCAATTTTTTAATGCTCCTCTCTTTGGCTACATTTAGCCCCAAAAGTAGTGCCTCATACTCAGCAATATTATTAGTCACTTTAAAATCAAGTTTAAAGGACAAATGAGAAGTTTTCTTAGAAGGAGAAATCAATACCACTCTAGCTCCAACTGGCTCCTTAGTGAAAGCACCGTCAAAGAACATGGTCCAAAGGTCTTCTTCTGTTGTTTCTGTGGGCTGAACTGTGGTCTGATCTGTGGGCTTTCTAAGCAGCAATGTATTAGGTAATGAATCATCAATTTTCAAAATACAAGATCCCATATCTGTGTCGACCGAACAGATAGGATGATTGGATGGATTTTTCTCATCACTGATTACATACGCTAACTAAGATTCCCTGTATAGCCTTCTGTTCACCTCTCCAAAAACAGGGATAGTAGCGTAAGAGAGATCCATTTGAAGAGTGCCACCTAGTCTCTTCATCCATTATCTCGATAGTAGACATCCAAATTTGGGAGGTATGTCAGCCACCACTATATCCATCACCATAGTATTCATGGATGCTTGGGTTAAGGTTACAGCCAAATCCTTAATCATCCCAAGACATTTTACTTTTTGAGAATCAAAAGAGAAAATTTCATGATCAGACTTGGTGATCTCCAGCCCAAGCTCATCCATGACCGCCTTTGGCATCAAATTGTGCGAAGCACCTGAGTCCAACAAACAGTTATGCAAGGTTTTCTCATGAATATTTAGAGAGATGTAAAAGGGAGGACAACTTTCATCTCTGTCTTCTATCATTTGGCCCAGAGTGATTGTTGGATTATCATCATATATGTTGAGGATATCAGCAGAAAGGGATACAGATTGGGGATCTAGAGTTTTGAGGATATCAGCAGAAAGGGATACAGATTGGGGATCTAGATTTTTGAGGATATCCCTTTTGAACATTTCATTTTTCATCATCTCGACTAGAGGAATAGGAATTTTAATTTTTTGTATTTCAGCCTCAAAATTAAAAGAATACGGAACTCTATCAGAAGATTTATTATAAACCTTTACTTGATTTGTAGGGTCTTCCTGATTTCTTTGTTGTTCCATAGGAGGCTGACTTTCTGGAGTTTGATGCTTGACAGGGGAAACAGTCTTCTTGGGAGGATTTGATGCTTTCACCTTTGAAGGATTTGCTTGTTGATTTTCTGATGTCTGATCTTTTTGCTTAACAGGGGCTGTGCTCTTTTCAAGAGAGGCTGGTGCATCTTGTTGAGCAGTATCAGATTTAGATCGGAGGTTATATCTATTTTTATCTTCTGTTGTGAAAATGCCATCATCAAGGAGATTATCTTATGTCTGTTCAGTCATCAATGATTCCTCATAGTCATGTTGTGTTAGATAAGATTTCCCTGTCTCTTCTCCAACACAATGAATGTCACCTTCTCCATCTTCTTGATCTTCACCATTGTCTTCATCCATCACAACATTTTGAAGAGGGACCTTTATCCTCTGATCTTCAGTAGGATTCTTTTCTCTTTGCAAGATCTGAGTTGGATGATTACTTCTTCTAAAGTTGTTGGGATTTTGATTAGGATTTCTACTTACATAATCATAAGTGCCTCTTCCCTTCACAGGTTGTTTATTTTCGATCTTGAGCTTAGATATCTCAGAGGTTAGAGACTCTAGCATCTTGGCCATTTTATCAAGTTTCAGATCAGCACTTGACGAAGATGAAGCCTCATTCTTTGGTCTTCTCCTATCAGAATATCCTCTCTGTTTCTGGGAGGCTAGAATATTTGATTCTACCTCAAGGGAAGCATCTTGCATGAGAGATAATGTTGGTGACCTCCTTTCTCTCAACAGTAAATAGAAATCTGAATCAAAAGCATCAGAATATGTGATCTTGGCAGAAGCGTCTGACAGTTTTATCTCAGCTGGTATTTTGCCATACATCTGGTTAAACCTCTTAGTGAAATCAGAGACTGACTCACTACTTTGTTTCCTCAAGTTTTCGAATTCTGTGATGTAGTAGAAAAAATCTCTTCTGTCACCCCAATGTTTTAGAAATGTCTCATCCAATTGCTCAATTCTGGCAACGGAACCAGCAGGGAGTTCTTTGAACCATTTCCTAGCATGGCCATCTAGGCTTTGGACAAAGACTCATGTCCAAACATCTTCTTCTTCAATATTAAGGTTTTCAGCATAACTATAAAAAGCCTCAATATGTTCTTCAGCAGACACATCGCCTTCGCCTGTGAATTTGGGCATATATTTTTGATAGTCTCCCATTGGCATGGCTGCTACTGGGTTTGGCAATATGAGTGGTGCATACTTAGCAGCTAGGATTTGTTGCATCTTAGTCAAAGGAGGTGGTGCAGCCATGACTATCAGAGGTGGGGAAAATGATAGTTTCTTTTTCAAATCTTCAACACTTGAGGACTGTGAAAGAGGTGAATCTTCTAATGGGAAAGAGGTCTGATAAGAGGCTCCGTAAAAATTTGCAAGATGTCCAACCAAATTTCCTTCACCTTTAGCAGATAGCTCTTGGAGGAGATGTTCAACAGTAAGGAGGCTAGTATAAATGTTCAAGTGATCTTCTTGTTGTTGAGAGTGGAAATACTCAAGGGAAGAAGAACTGTGGCTTCTTTCTAAAGTCTTAGATGTTTTTTCAATCAAATTAAAGTCTATCAATTTATCATCACTAGGATTTTTCTGTTGATCAAAAAGAATTTGTTCTTCTACAGTATTTACAGCTGCTTTTTCATCAATGTTCTCTGAAAAGAACTCAAATTTTTCTGTAGTAGATTTTTCAGAACTGAAAAGAGGATTACTTTCTATATCTGATCTTGAAGTTTGACCTTGAATTGTCTTTCCTTTTCTAAGAATTAGTTCTGGATTGGACACTGGTGTGATTGGTGATTCTTGAGGATTTTCCCTAGTACTGATCCTCTTAGGAGCCAGGATGAACTTGTGGAGTCGCCAGATAAATGATTACAACCAACTGAAAATGTATAATATTTTTCTATCATCAAAGATCAGCTCTGTGTCATATCCCAGGAAAGCAGAGCTTGAATTCCGTCTCCCCGGCAACGGCGCCAATTTGTTATCACTCCATGAAACTCCTTAGGGTTGTAGGCTAAGGATGCTTGGTAACTTAGAAATAATGGTTTTTTATGTGTTTGGGACAATGGGGTCTTTAATGATCAATGAAATAAACAACTCATCACACATCTACAGAAACAATGCTTTCAGGAAACAATAATCAGATCAAGTAATTGAAAGGATAGGATGGAGAACACTATTCTTGATTTCCAAATCCAAGTGAATGTAGGGCATAATACAAGACAGATAGAAATCCTTTAATTTCAATTCTATGAGCTCAATAAAGAGATAAAAGTCTTCATGAACTAAAATAAACTGAAACAAAGTACAGAAAAGGAAAGATGGACAATTCTGATATTGAAAATGAAAGGAAACTGAACTTTATTTCTGCAAAAAGAGTCTATATAGTAGCATAAAAATATCTCCTAGTTTGAACCCTTGTCTCTTAACAAAAATAGGCATTTATAGCCTCTTACAATAAGTTTTACAGATCCTAAAAAAATGGATCTGTATTTAAAAAATAGAAATTCAAATCTAACTAAACAACTTGATAATAAAGGATTGATAACTAAACTATCATTCGAATTGTCTTCAGTCTCAAAAATTCGCCATCTGTATCCTTCAGCTTCTGGAACCCGTGGTGTCATGAAACATGTAGAGGCACCTATCTTGGTAGCTATATCTCTTTAGGGTTCATAGTCGATACTTAAGGAAACTTGTTTGACATGTGGTTCCCAAAATCCCCTGGAATCTTTGATGCAGATTCCTTTGCAAGCGAGTTGTTATCCCCTTAATACCCTGGAACTTCTTTACAACCTGTGAAAAATGACCTGTCCTGTGCTTAGCTTTCAAAAATGCTTTTCCAGCTTTCACCATCTAACTCGTTTTATAATTTGCTAGTTATCTGGTGAAAGCGCTGCCTTTCACCAGCTAACTGGTCATAAAATTTCGCTGTGCGCTGGTGAAAGCTCTAACTTAGCCAAAAACGAGTTTTCACCTTCAAAACTGTGATTCCATCAAAACTCAATGTGTCTTTGATTTCTCCCCTTGCATGTTAACAGTAACTTGAGC
Organism: Picea mariana; assembly: GCA_032191745.1. Taxonomy (NCBI): domain Eukaryota; kingdom Viridiplantae; phylum Streptophyta; class Pinopsida; order Pinales; family Pinaceae; genus Picea; species Picea mariana. The sequence continues at coordinate 55,476 of JASDQU010882406.1, read as the reverse complement.
AAGCACTTTCAAATCTGGGTGGGACTTTTGCCTTTGTTTTTGCTTCAATCTTCTTATCTTCCTTTTAAGGCGCTTTGCAAGCCACCATAGACTATTGTAATCTTTGGTGATCTTATGTTTTCTTTTCTTCTCTTTAACAGTTTCCCAAGCCAGTCTTTCAAATGCAGCGTTGTTTTTTGCAAAGTTATCAGACAACTTATTGTACCTTTCGTTGATTACCTATTCCAAGACCTCTTGCTGAGCGATTACCTCTTTTAGATGCTTGATTTTCTGTGTTTTCTTTGACTTAGTGCTCTTTGATGTTTCTCCTTCCTCTGTGTGAGTAAAGGTCTCATAATTCTATGCAAACTCAGTTGAATGTTCGGGACTTTTGATGACAGGGCTCTCATCTTCTTGCTCTGGTTCTGAGTTTGTGTAGGGCAGGTTTAATATGTTTGTTCTCTTCTCTGTAGGATGCTCTATAGGCTTCTTTGTAGTGGTTTCAAAGTTCAATATTTTCTTTGACCTGTGAGATTTCACACCAGAGATTCTATCTTCTAGAGGTCCTAGAAGGGTCCTTCTCTTCCTCGAAATACTTTGAGCAGTCAACTGTTTCTTTCCACCTTTCCCCTGTTCATTTATGGGCTGAGTCTGTGTTTCAAAGCCCTCCCAAAATAGAAAATATTTCCAGCTCCTTCCCTTTTGTCTTAATTCCTCCAGAATGATCAATTTAATAAGTCCAAAGTGGCACAGAGTATTATTCATGCTTAGGGGTTGAGCCCTAATCTTTTTGCAGATCTTAGTTAAACTCTTATGTAAGAAAAAAGGAAAATTGAGGACAGTTTTACCTGTGAAATAGTCTAGGAGATTGAAATGATACATCATGAGTTTGTCATACCTGCCCTCCAAGGTTATGTAGAGTTGGATGCCCTTAAACAGATCCTTCCAATCATCTTCTAAATGGGAAACTGGCATGCTCTTTTTCCATGCATTATGCCTGAACTCTTCTTTCAAATAAGCTCTGAAGTTTAAGTTTTTGGTGGCAGTGGTTTTGAACCAACTCTGGCCCGATCTTGGTAGGCTGGTTGTTGCAGCAATGGCAGCTTCATCTACAATGATCTCCAAGGACCCAATGCGATCCTTATCCCCATTGAATGTCTTAGAAAAAGCCTCTGCTGTTGAATAGTGACAACCATTCTGCAACCTCTCAACAAATTCATTGCAACCTGCATTTGAGAAATGTCTCTGGACTTCTGGATGAGTCTGTAGGAAAGATAGGCTGTCCAACTCTTTTCTTAATAAAGACCCACTGTGTCTCCTCGCCATTCTGTAACCCAAAATCCTAAACGATTCTGCATACACAACACAACAAACTGTTATTCGAGCTGAGGTCTTGCGCTTTTGAAAGCACTCGGGAGTCGGCTTTGTCTTTCAAAATTAGAAACTTAGCATACATTTGAGAGTTATGTGTGTTGGAGAAGTGATGAACTGATTTGATGTTGTCAACCAGGTAGTACAGCCTCTATACCTCCATTAATGGATTCAAATTTTCCATTTCCAACGCCATGAGTGTGCAGCATGCGTCACTGAACAAGATCCGCTTTGTAATCCTATTTTGACATGCAAACCCAAGTATCCATCATTACCCACTTTCACCAGCGCATCATTCTGGATTTGCATGACGTGGGATGATCGTATCATCATTAGATTTTTAGAAATGTGGATAAAACGCATGTGATTCCCGCTTTCTCCAGCTAACGGCCTGTGGGAAACGATCCTTAACTGTTGAAACTCACCGCTTTCACCAACACATCACCCCGTGAGAAATGCTCTTTAGCTGTTGGAACTCACCACTTTCACCAGCGCACACCCGCGGAAAAATGCTCTTTGTATGTTTGAAAATCCCCGCTTTCACCAGCTAACGACCTGTGAGAAATGCCCCTTAGCTGGTGAAAGTTGCCACTTTCACTAGCTAACCACCATGTTTTAAGCACGCGTTAGCTGTTGAAAACATTTCATGAAAATTTTGAAGAGAAGACTTTTATGGGTCATCTTTTTTCTAAGACAAAATTCAAAACCTAAGTCTTGCAGCTAGAAAAACTCAAAATCAGTTCGAGAAAACTACCAATAGCCATGCTGTCCACCACAAAATGCGGCC
>JASDQU010882405.1:16706-28824 GCA_032191745.1 Picea mariana | reverse complement strand
TACAAAATGGAAATCATTGGTCACTCATTGACCAGTGCCACCCTCGCAACGCTCAGAAGAATCGTAGAAATCGGTCTTTCTTATATTTCTCAAAGAACCATATAAAGTGGTTTTGTGCTTGAGTGTTTTTCGTCACTCCAGAGACTACACGAATAAAAAACATTGTTATAAGTTTTTTTCCACAATGAATTAAAATAATTACAAAATGACACTTTGTAATTCTAATCTGGATTATTTTCGGCACAAAATGAGAGCGGAGATATAACAAATAAATGCAAAGAGATATAAAAAATATAAAATAATATAAAATAAATGTATCAGAGATGCAACCATAAACAAAGATATAAAGTAATACACAATTTCTATTAATGAAAGAAATGTATATAGGCTATAAAAATACAAAGTGAAAGACTTACTAGAATGGTGGCAACTTATCTCTGAGAAGAGATGTGATGACTACTCACACTCACAAGAAGCTGATTACAATGATGTTCTTAAGGAATTTTTACAATAAACAGGAATGCCAAAAACCCTAGACATCCAAAAACCTAACCCTAGGAGATGAAGCGCCAAAAGTCATGTGGGCCCCATTTGGGTAAGGTAGTACATCAACTTCCCAAGATCATAACTTTTGCATATGATTTCTGTTTTAGGAGCATGATAACCCATTGGAAAGGTATCTCCAAGGAGATTCATTTTGGGGGAAACAATGAAGAGTTTACTTATTTCTCCCTATTTCCCGAAAACGTCGTTTAGGACCTCAAAATGACCTCAAAAGTTAAAAACTGCTAAAAATAGTAAATTACCAAAATTTCTAGAAAATTGTTTTGATCCAGTTGGAAAAGGTGGGTGGCCACCGATATACATCTAGATAAATCCTCCCTCCTTAGGAAGCAATGGTCTCCATTGAGTTGAGTTCCCTAGGGACAGGGAAAAAGGTTTGTTGAATCTGAATATTGGTGAGCTGCTTGCCTTGTTGGAGACATTGCGTTGCTCAGTTTGTGGAAGTTTTTCACGAACTTGTTGAGGATGAAGTTGTTTAAAAAGTCAATCTAAATAAGAGGACAGTCTTGCAAAAGGAATATTTGTGCTTTTCTACAACCTTTGTCAACCTTCTTCTGATGGATAGAAGGTGCTTGGGACAAGGCTGTAACGGTTGCAATGTCCTTCTGTTCCCCTTTTGAACAGATTGTGAAGAAGCTGAATTTTGTAGGATGAGATACTACCTTGCGGCACTGTTTCAATGGAAAAATAGTCGGAACTACCTTTGGTATTCTATAGAGATGAGACCCTAGAGAAGAAATGACATTGCAGGGTCGAGACACATAAACAATATGGCATCTCCACATATATGGTTGGCCCAAGAGAACATCAAAGACATCCAGTGGGGAAACATCACATAATGCATCATCCTTGAAGGGATGGATGTTGTATGACAATCGACACTATTGGATAACACGAAGATATCATCCTTAGTGAAGCCACCCAATGTTTTATGGTTGCAGTTGTGGTGTTGTTGACAATCCCAACTGTTTGACGACCTCTGTTGAGATGAGGTTCTTCTGGCTTCCGCTATCAAAAATAAAATGTAGTAGGGTCTCCTTCACCCGCATATGTGAATGAAAAAGGTGCTCCCCCTCTTATGGATCTATTGGTTTTTCTGGTTGAATTTCTACAGTTGCGACAAGAGCAGTGGGGTCTGCGTCGATGATCTGTCATTTACCAGTATTTTCAAAATCAGATTCTGAATCATGGTTCATCTCCTTGTATTTGATCTCGACCACCAATGATTGTTTTGAGTGACATTTATCGAAGTTGTGCCAGGGGATTTTATGGAAATCGCACCATTTTCTAGTGTCCTTCTTTGTCTTCCCATGACCCTCCTTTTCCTGTGGCTTGGATTGGTTTTTGGGGGACTGTTCGTTAGGGTCGTCTTTGTCATACTTTGGTTATTACGGATTTGCAGACCCAAACTCCCATTTGTTCTTGTGCTTAAATTTCTTCTCGATTTTAACAACATATCGATAAGCAACATTGAGTGATGACATGTCCAAAAAATCCATTTCAATTTGGATGTATCTGTATAGAGCCCCACGATATTTGAGAACCAAATGTTGTTCGAAGTCTTTGATACCCATCTTGACCCGCAAGTTATGGAAGGTATTTGTGAAATATGGAACTTCTTGGTCTGTCTCTTATTGCAGTGTGGTCCATCTCATATACTGGTCCTCAAAGTTGCCAACAGGGTAATATTGTTCATTTCCGCATCCACAAAAAAATCCCAAGTGGGCTCGACAAAATTTATTCCAGACACCTCTGTGGAACTTTGATCCCAGAAATTTCCCACCAATGTTTGACATCAGGGAGAGATTTAAGGAGTGTGAAGGTGATCTTTTCCCTGTCGGAAAAATGGTGAACAGAGAAATAACCGTCTAGCAAATTTAACCATTTGTCTAGGACATCCGTATCTATCTGACCTTAAAATATGGGAATATCAAAATTAACTTGTACCTTGAAAGCCGTGGTGCTTCTAAAGTGGTTATTTGATGAATATGCACCTATTTCTATCAGAAAGCATTGAAGGATGTGGGAAAAATTCTTAATCATTTCGTCCCTCTGTCGCATGAGATCTTGCACAAGAAACATATTTATATGATTGTTTGCTCCGTCGTTTTTATTTTCTTCAACCAGGGAGGGTTTATTGGGCGTGCGAGAATGATTTTATTCAAGAGAGACAATCTCGAGACCCAACTTGATATACTCGGACCTTGTTGAGGACATGCACTGGAAAAAAAAAGGATCAAGAGCAGCCTGCTCTGATACCATTGATTCAGATTATTTTCGGCATGAAATAAGAACGGAGATATAATAAATAAATGCACAAATATATCGCATATATTCAATAATATAATAGAAATGTATCAGAGATGAAACCATAAAGATATATATACAGTAATACATGGTTTCTATAAATGAAAGAAATGTACAGAGACTGTAAAATTCACATTGAAGACTCGCTAGAATGGTGGCAGCTTATCTCTGAGAAGAGATGTGACAACTACTCACATTCGTAAGAAGATGATTACAATGAGGCTCTAAAGGAATTTTTACAATAAACAAGAATTTTAAAAACCCTAGAAATCCAAAAACCTAACCCTAGGAGATGAAGCACCAAAATTCATGTGGGCCCCATTTAGGTAAGTTAGTACATCAACTTCCCAGGATCATAACTTTTGCATACTATCTCCATTTTAGGTGCATGATAGCCCATTCAAAATGTATCGTCGAGGAGATTAATTTTGAGGGAAATATCAAGGGAACTACCATATTGCTCCCCATTTTACCAAAAACGTCGTTTAGGACCTCAAAATGGCCCTAGAAGTTAAAACTGCTAAAAATAGTAAATTACCAAAATTTCCAGAAAACTATTTTGAGCTAGTTGGAAAAGGTGGGTAGCCACCGATATCCACCTGGATCAATCCTCCATCCTTAGGAGGCACTGGTATACATTGAGTTGAGTGCCCGGGGGAGAGGGGAAAATGTTTGTTGAATCTGAATCTTGGTGAGGTACTTGCCTTGTTGGAGATGTCACATTGCTCAGTTTGTGGAAGTTTATGACAAACCTGCTGAGGTTGAGGTTGTTCAACAAGTTGAGCTACACATGAGGATGATGTGCAGAAGGAATATTTGTGCTTTGTTGCAACCTTGTCAACTTTATTTTGTTGGATAGAAGGTTCTTGGGGTGAGGCTGAAGTGGTTTTAGTGTCCTTCTGTTCCCCTTTTGAACATATTGTGAAGAAGCTGAATTTTGCAGTATGAGATAGTACCTTGCGGCACTATTTAGGTGGAACAATATTCGGAACTACCTATGGTATTCTATATAGATGCCCCTCTAGATAAACAATGACACTGTGGGGTTGAGACGCATAAACAACATGGTGTCTCCACATATATGGTTGGCCCAAGAGAACATCACAAACATCCATTGGGGAAACATCACATAATACCTCATCCTTGAAGGGCTCGATGTTTTATAACAATCAAAACTATTGGCTGACATGAATATCTCATCCTTGGCAAAGCCACCCAATGTTGTATGGTTGCGAGTGTGTTGTTGTCGACAATCCCAACTGTTTGACGACCTTTGCTGAGATGAGGTTCTTCTGGCTTCCACTATCAATAATTAAATGAAGTGGGGTCCCCTTCACTCACATCTGTGAATAAAAAAGGTGCTCCCACTCTTCTAGATCTATTGGTTCTTCTGGTTGAAATGTTGCAGTCGCGATAATAGTAGTGGGGTCTGCATCGATGATCTGTCTTTTACCAATATTTTCAGAATCAGATTATGAATCAAGGTTTGGCTCCTTGTGTTTGATCTCAGCTACCGATGACTATTTTGAGCGACATTCATCGGTGTTGTTCTAGGGGAATTAGTGGAAATCACACCATTTTCTGGTGTCCTTCTTTGTCCTCCTATGACCCTTATTTTCCTGTGGCTTGGACTGGTTTTTGGAACACTATTTGTTAGGGTCGTCTTTGTCATACTTTGGTTGTTGCGGATTTGTATACCCAAACTCCCATTTGTTCTAGTACTTAAATTTATTCTCCATTTGAACAAAATATCGATAAGCAACACCGAGTGATTAGATGTCCAGAAAATCCATTTTAGTTTGGATGTATCTATGTAGAGCCCCATGGTATTTCAGAACCAAATTTCATTCAGATTCATTGATAGCCATCTTTGTGTGCAAGGTAAGGAAGGTATTGGTGAACTCCAGAACTACTTGGCCCCTCTCTTGCCACAGTGTGGTCCATCTCATGTATTGGTCCTCATAGTTGCCAATGTGGTAATATTGTTCCTTTACTGCATCCACAAAAAATTCCAAGTGGGCTCGGCCCCATATATTCCAGACTCCTCTGTGGAAATTTCCTCTTAGTAAGTTTTCCACCAATTTTTGACACGGGGGAGAGATTTAAGGAGTGTGAAGGTGATATTTTCCCTGTCATAAAAATCATGAACAGAGAAATAAGCGTCTATCAAATTTAACCATTTGTCTAGGGCATCTGCATCTATTTGACCTTCAAATACGGGAATATCAAAATTAACCTGTACCTTGAAACAAGTGGTGCTTCCAAAGTGGTTGCTTGATGAATATGCACCTATTTCAATCAGTAGGCATTGAATTATGTGGAAAAAATTCTCCATCATTTTATCCCTTTGTTTTGTGAGAGTCTGCTCAAGCAATAGATTTATAGGATCTTTTACTCCTTCGTTTTTATTTTCTTATACCATAGAGGGTTTCTTGTGAGTTTGAGAGAGATTTTCTTCAAGAGAGACAAGCTCGAGACCCAACTTGATATAATCAGACCTCGTCGGGGACATGCACTGAAAAAAAAAATGATCGAGAGAAGCGTGCTCTGATACCACTTAATTGGATTATTTTCGGCATGAAATGAGAGCAGAGATATAATAAAGAAATGCATAGAGATATCGCAAATATTAAATAATATAAAAAAAATGTATCATAGATGAAACCATAAACACATATATATAGTAATACACGATTTCTATTAATGAAATAAATGTATAGAGACTATAAAAATATAGAGTGAAAGACTCACTAGAATGGTGGCAGCTTATTTGTGAGAAGAGATGTGACGGATACTTGCATTCCCAAGAATATGATTACAATCAGGCTCTAAAGACATATTTACAATAAACAGTAATGCCAAAAATCCTAGACATCCAAAGACCTAACCCTAGGAGATGAAGCGCCAAAAGTCATGTGGGCCCAGTTTGGGTAAGTTAGTACATCAACTTCCTAGGGTCATAACTTTTGCATAGAATATTCGTTTTAGGCGCGTGATAGACCATTGGAAAGGTATCATTGAGGAGATTCATTTTTAGGGAAATATCGAAGAAACTACCTTATTTCTCCCCATTTTCCCAAAAACATCGTTTAGGGCCTTAAAATGGCCCTAGAAGTTAAAAACTACTAAAAATAGTAAATTACCAAAATTGCCAGAAAACTATTTTGAGCCAGTTGGAAAAGGTGGGTGGCCTTCGATATGCACCTGGATCAATCCTACCTCATTAGGAAGCAATGGTATCCATTACATTGAGTGCCTAGGGGAGAGGGAAAAACGTTTGTTGAATCTGAATCTTGGTGAGCTACTTTCCTTGTTGGAGATGTCACATTGCTCAGTTTGTGGAATTTTGTCACGAGCCTGTTGAGGTTGAGGTTGTTCAACAATTCAAGATACACGTGAGGATGATGTGCAGAAGGAATATTTTCTCTTTACTACAACTTTGTGTTGACGAACGAAATTGACCGCTCATCAACTAGAGGAGTGAATCCAGTCCAGGGTTGTCTAATTAACCCAACCCATTTGGATTAATTCACTCCGACGGGTTTAGCGGCTCCATTAGCCGATCTAAGTCCTAAAGAAAGTGAAAAAAATAACTAAAGGAAAGACAATGATCTAATAGATAACAATTACTAAAAACTGTATGTAATCCTAAGTAAATATATATGTACAAATTAAATATTGTATGTATGATAATTCTATATACAATCTATACAAAGAACGAGTTTTAATCTATACTTGTAAAAAATCAAATGTGGATTGATTACATTTAACGATAATAATAAAGCAAGTAAAAACACTATCTAATTTTTTGGTTTTGTTTTCTTAAACGTATACATTCATGACATCACACATTAAACTTCCTAATTAAACAAAAATAATAGATAGCAGAAAATGTTTTACATAGAGAAAACTTCTATATTTAACAAGTTGACGAAATCAAGTAACAGGCTAACCTGTTACTTGCATCCAATGTCTGTTCACTATTGAATATCCAACCACTTTTATCTGAAGAAGTAAACTTGCTACAAATCTTGGGACTCCTCCTAATAAATGAGGAACAATAATGTTGGATATTGAATTATAACAATAGAACATTGAATCGATACAATTACAGTAATCATATGATTTGTAAATTGGTACGATGAGATGAATTTTCCTGTAAGAACTTGCATGCAGACATTCAACATAATTTAGAGATGAATCTACTAATTTAAATTGGATAGATGATCACTGTGTGTTTTGTTCTGAAATAGGAAATATAGACATCATATATAAATCGAATGATATCAATTCGCAATAAACTATGTTGACAAAAGCAATCATAATCTATTATCAAATTGAAATGAACATAACTTGAATGAAAACATCATACATAAAAACTAAAGTTGTAACGTGCATCATATTCCATTCAAGTCTGTGATAAAAATGCCCATACTCTTTCCCCAGGCTGAGATGATCCAATGTTTACAAAATAATAGGTTTATATAGGTTTCAGGAAACATAATTGTTTCCTGTTCATAAGATCAAGTTGGTTTCAAAAAATAATGGGGGATGCAACCACCCTGATTTTACTAAATATCAAAAACTACCAACAGTCTAATTTGTTTACTCAAAATACAAAGTTGATATGGATGGGAGAACTCAAAAAGTGCCTCATATCTCCTTGGAAATCATGGGCTCCTTAATCATTCTAAAAACAAATGAAAATGAGAAGATTTCAGATATGTTTTCAATTGTCAAATCAAACAATTCGAATTTTTCTAATTGGCTACAGAATCCTACAATTCTATAGCTAGTTATAATAGAAAATGAAATCATATTTTATTAAGTAAACAAAACAAACTAATATTAATATGAAAAATAGTTTATTCAATGAAATTGAATATCCTAACTTAAGAGTGACAAAATCATGCTAAAAATTAAAAACATCATACCTCAAATCATGGAATCAAAACGTATCAAGAAATTTTGGAATTTATGATAACTGTTGTTGCCTTTACACTCTTGAAAATGACACAACCTGTAGTTTTCAATCGTTTCTCCTTCCCTTGGATAATGGACTCGAGTCTGTTGTTTCCATTTGTCAACCTATCGACTTGGTCTCTTAAAGACTTGAGTCATGACTGTAGCAATGGAACATCAGTATAATACCTATCGATCCATGATCGACACTCATCACATTGTGACTGTAAGGAATTTGCATTAGCACTAACAACATTATGGATCGGAGAATCATGCACATGAATGGTAGGCTTATCACAGAGTTGGATGCTAGGAAATTCTGGGTTGTCCTTTAGACAAGGAAGTAGATTGCTAACATAGTCATAGGGTCGGTCAGGGAATAGCCCAAATGACACGGGGTCCTCTTCAGCCAAGAATTTTTCAATTTATGAGTCTGAGTCTTCACTCAGTTCAATCATGTTGATTATGTCTGCACAGGGTTTCATTTTATTTCGACCACATCGAGAAATTAAACGACCAACCCTCTTGTTCTTGAAATTGACATCAACACTGCCCTTTGGCTTCCATCCTGTAGGTTTTTTAACAGTTTTAGTGCTATCCTTTGTGTGTGAACCCGGTCGATTGTCTTGTTGTATGACATTAGGGTAGCTCGAGGGTTCATTATTAAGGGAAAGATCACATGCCTGGAGTGGTGGAGAAGAGGTTGTAGGGTTCATAAGGGTTTCAACAATGACCAGTTTATCTACTTGTCCCAACTCATTATTAGCAAAACCATTTCGTGAAATGAACGCATCCCAACAATCATTTTGTGATTGTAACTGGTGCATAAGGATGATTTTAATCATACCATGATGAAATAAACTCGAATCAGACCTCTATTTCCTAAACCGTTTACCCATTTTATACAGACTTCTGAGCAGGTAGTAAGGCATATTCAATGGAAAACCAATAAAACTCATAAGGAGGTGTAGATGATATAGGAAAACCAGTCCGAATCGACCCTCACAAGTGATGAATTGCTTCACTACAACAATTAAACCATGCCATATAGGTTTCAAGAATGAAATCGGCATACCTCGATCACAGCTGGCTATTTTTCGTGAGGTAAATAGTAACGTCCAAGGGACCTCCTCCACTTTCGCATTCTTGAACCATTTTTGACCAACTGCTGGCAATCCCGTGGCTTGGATTAAGAAATCTTTTGTCACTTCTAACTGCATATCATCGATATTTTCCCTACGGCCATCAAAGGTTAAGGAAAACTCTCGAGCGACCTGGAGGTTAAACCCCTGAAATTTTTTGATGAACAAACGCCAACCGTTTTTTTCCAAATCTTCCCTAGCGTTATTATATGAAAGAAGAGTCTGGATGCCATTTGGTTCGACCCTTACCACTGGAGCCATGCTGAATGGATGGGTATTAACAAAGAAATCACATGTAGGGTTTGGAAAAAGGCCACAGAGCCATGGCCCCGAGCCTTATCAATACAATGCTGTGACAATTCAAATGGTGGGTAAAGTGTTAATCACAATGCGTGGGAGAAAAATCGTGAAGCCCGAGACCATACTCAGGAGTGATGGCATTTTGTACTACATATGCCACCTTGGCATTGGGTACATGCTAGGACAGAGTACTTTTAAAACATAGTGCGTGCATCAAAGTCTGTTTGCAAAGATAGGTGATTTACAAAAATTGAACAACCAAAGGTTCCATGAAAGAAATATGGCCAAACATCAAACCAAAATTTATACAAAAATCAAATACCAATCGATGGGGGCCTTTCATTCAAACAACCTTAAGTTTCTTAGGCATTATTAGAATCGAAACGATCATAAACAATGAGAGCAACATGTTCATAGAAAAAAAAATTGTAATTATGTAATAAATGAGATGCTTTCAATGAAATTTTTAAAACAAAAAGATAATGATAGTTGCAAGTTTTCATGTTTTCAGTCATGAAAATGAATGCATGAGTAGACGATAGGTAAAATGGGATGATTTACAACTGTCATTTAGAGAAACGCTTATGAAGAGTAGTAAAATTTCATAGACCCTGTGCAGTCAACTTTATAAAAATGATAATTATATACTTGCTGCCAACACCTTGTCAACCTGGTTTTGTTGGATAGAAGGTGCTTGGGGCGAGGATGAAGTGGTTGTAGTGTCCTTTTGTTCCCCTTTTCAACAGATTGTGAAGAAGCTGAATTTTGTTGTATGATATAGTACCTTGCGGCACTGTTTAGGTGGAACAATAGTTAGAACTACCTATGGTATTCTATAGAGATGAACCCCTAGAAAAACAATGACACTGCGGGGTCGAGACTCATAAACAACATGGCGTCTCCACATATATGATTGACCCAAGAGAACATCACAAACATCCAGTGGGGAAACATCACACAATACCTGATCCTTGAAGGGATGGATGTTGTATGATAATCGACACTACTGGATGACACGAAGATATCGTCCTTGGCCAAGCCACCCGATGTTGTATGGTTGCGGGTGTGGTGTTGTCGACAATCCCAACTTTTTGATGACCTCTCCTGAGATGAGGTTCTTCTGGATTTTTCTATCAACAATTAAATGCAATGGGGTCACCTTCACTCACAATTGTGAATGAAAAAGGCGCTCCCACTCTTCTGTATCTGTTGGTTCTTCTGGTTGAATTGTTGCGGTCGCGACAATAGTAGTGGGGTCTGCGTCGATGATCTGTCTTTTACCAATATTTTCATAATCAGATTCTGAATCAAGGTTCGGCTCCTTGTCTTTGATCTCTTCCACCAATGACTATTTTGAGTGACATTCATCGGTGTTGTTCCAGGGGATTTTGTGGAAATCGCACCATTTTCCAGTGTCCTGCTTTGTCTTCCTGTGACCCTTCTTTTCATGTGGCTTGGACTAGTTTTCTGGAGATTGTTTGTTAGGGTCGTCTTTGTCATACTTTGATTGTTGCATATTTCCAGACCTGAACTCCTATTTTTTCTAGTGCTTAAATTTCTTCTCCATTTTAACAACATATCGATAAGCATCACAAAGTGATGAGATGTCCAGAAAATCCATTTCAGTTTGGATGTATCTGTGTAGAGCCCCACGGTATTTCAGAACCAAATTTCATTAAGAGTCTTTGATACCCATATTGGTGTGCAAGGTATGGAAGGTATTGGTGAAATCTGGAACTTATTGGCCCCTCTCTTGCTGCAGTGTGGTCCATCTCATGTATTGGTCCTCATTGTTGCCAACATGGTGATACTGTTCCTTTACCTCATCCACAAAAAAATCCCAAGTGGGATCAGACCCATATATTTTAGAATCCTCTGTGGAACTTTGCTCCCAGTAAGTTTCCCACCAATGTTTAACATGGGGGAGATCTTTAAGGAGTGCGAATGTGATCTTTTCCCTGTCGGAAAAATGGTGAACAAAGAAATAACCGTCTAGCAAATTTAACCATTTGTCTAGGGCATCCGCATCTATCTGAGCTTCAAATATGGGAATATAAAAATTAACTTGTACCTCGAAAGGAGTGGTTCTTCCAAAGTGGTTGTTTGATGAAGATGCGCATGTTTCTATCGGAAGGCATTGAAGGATGTGGGAAAATTTCTCCATCATTTCATCCCTCTGTCGCATGAGAGCCTGCTCAAGCAATAGATTTATAAGATCCTTTGCTCCGTCGTTTTTCTTTTCTTCTTTCATGGAGGGTTTCTTGGGCATGTGAGAGAGATTGTATTCAAGAGAGAAAATATTGAGACTCAACTCTCTAAACTCGGACCTCGTCGGGGACATGCACTGAAAAAAAAAATGATCAAGAGCAGCCTACTCTGATACCACTCATCCGAATTATTTTCGGCATGAAATGAGAGCGGAGATATAATAAATAAATGCAGAAAGATATCACATATATTCAATAATATAACATAAATGTATCATAGATGCAACCATAAACACACATATATATAGTAATACATGATTTCTATTAATGAAAGAAATGAACAGAGACTGTAAAAATACAAAGTGAAAGACTCGCTAGAATGGTGGCAACTTATCTCTGAGAAGAGATCTGATAGCTACTCACATTCGCAATAACATGATTAAAATGAGGCTATAAAGGAATTTTTATAATAAACAATAATGCCAAAAACCCCGGACATCCAAAAACATAACCCCAGGAGATGAAGTGCCAAAAGTCATGTGGGCCCCATTTGGGTAAGTTAGTACATCAACTTCCCGGGGTCGTAACTTTTGCATACAATCTTTTTTTTAGGCGCATGATATACCATTGGAAACG
>JASDQU010882403.1:0-10900 GCA_032191745.1 Picea mariana | reverse complement strand
TTAGTGATGATATATTATTGTACTATATTTCCTTGTTTGTTGGCAGGTTTCGGATCGATGTGGTCCTTGTTCCCTACACACACTCGAAAATGTATTTCATCTATCACTTTGTTTTAACTTCATACTTCGTCAGGCTCTCTATTACACATTATTTTCATCACCCCTATGACCGTTAATGATGTAAAATTATCCTCTGTATTTAGAAGGATTAGTTGCCTTAATCCTTGAAGAAGAATGAAGATACGTTTTCCAAGAGAGATGAAATTATACTCTTCCTTTGTCAAAAACCCTATAAAAAGGGATCGTCACACCTTGCTTAGTGTAAAGGGTGCGAGGATATAGGATTGTTGCAGGTTGCACTATAGTGGCCTGCGACGTCTTTTCAATTTTCTTAGTGCTAAGGGTGTGATGATTTTCATATGAAGAAAAAAGAGGAATTTCTCAAAATTTCTAGAATAGAAGCTTCAAGGGTGAGGTGGCCTTTAATCGGTTTGGATCTAAGTTGCTTCCTTGATCTCTTGGGATTATCCTAACCTCCTCACTCTATCCTTTTTAGCCTATAAAAGGAGAGGAGTTCTCATGGGAAAAGTTGGATTGAGTTGGCTAGCTTTTGGAGTTGGAAAGTTCTTGAGTTTTGTAGCTTGGCATTTTTGGAGCTTGTATGTTGKCTTTGAGATTTGCTTTGTCAAGATAGATTGTTGATCTCATAATTTGTGGAGAAGAAGTGTGTGGGAAGCAAGGAAATTTTGGAAGGGACCTTAGAATGTCAATGTAATGGTTGTATTCTCCTTTTCATATTTTTAATACAATAATATATTTCTTTCCCATAAAATTGTTCTTATTTTATTGTATCACTCTTTGATCACATACATAGGTTTTGTTGAGTATACATTGTTCCTTCACTTTGTTGGCTTGTGTATTTTTTACAGGTTCAAAATCCCATAAGCCTTTTGAAGGAGCGAGGATGACACTAGCGAGGAAAAATGACGTTTAAAAGGTATGTTATTTATCCTTGTTAGTGAGTATGCTTGATAATTAAAACTTAGGGAAAGTTTTATATTTTGTCTTGTTTTGTTCTAGTTTTGGGGTGAAACTAAGGAGATATGTTTGTGTCCGCACTTACCGATATGATACAAAATTTCATGAGTTAGCTAAAATTTTGATGATGTAAATTTCAGCGCTAATACAATCAATCATCGATCAATTGACTGGTGCATATGGCTTGTAATGTGGCCATATTTTGTTGAAAGTGTGTGGATTCCCTCATAAAATCATACCTATATTCTCACCTCAACACCAACCTATCTCATATTTCCAATAGTTTTGACCTTTGCGAGTGGACAATGATAAACTTCAGTCCAAATCCTTTTTATGTGTATTTCTTATTATTGCATGCTCCACTTCATTCTGTGCAATCAACCAATAGTTTGTATTGGTGTCTTATTTTCCTAGACAACCATAGGTGAGTTCAGAATTATTTGTACCAACGAACTAACTTTGTGTGAGTCAAATGGTAAGCATGCTCTATTGTTTTGGTTGATTTGTCCTCTTTGTTCTTGAATATTCSCCCCCATCGACGATGGGCATGTTGGATGAAGATGAATCTSTAATGCTTCATAAATTATAGGAAAAATATGAGAAGCAAGTTATCACCTTGGAATAATCTCACGACTGACTTCCTCGAGAAGTCACTTCCTTGAAAAATGTCATTGCATAGTTATAGACTAAGAATCAACGTCTAAGCATTGAGTTGAAGTGAATCTATACCCAGCTGAAAGATGAGGCTACCCTCTTTCAAACTATCCTTTTGTAGTGGCTTCATGAAAAGTATAAGGATATTTTTCACCTAGAACATACCATTGAGACCATTTTCCAAGACCGGCTGGATGAATTTGGCGATAAAACTAATCTAGTTTATGACCTTGTAAAGGAGGTGAAAATTGTTTCTCTTGAAAATAATACCTTAAATATAGAGAATGAGGGAATGAAAAATTAGTTGAAATATGTAGAAGTTGTGTTACATATTGTTGTCACTAAGCACTATAGAAGACTTGCTTCCATGGGGAACAATGATGCTATCTTTTTTAGACTCTTGTAGATGAATTTGAAGAAATGATTGACCTTATTGAAGGATTGGAAGAAGAAGTGAAAGCCCCTCATCATACCAAAGTGAGTTCATATGTCATTTATTTGATGGAAGGAAATACCCAACTGATTCATAAGGTTTCACAATTCAATTCCTCCATTGACTAGATTCATGATGAATTTGTTCCTCTTCAAGAAGATAACAATCAAATGTTGACATGTATTAGGAATTGAAGGAAGAATGTGATATTGTATTGCTATAGATGACTGAGAAGGATGAGAATATTCAGATCTTGCAAACTATTGAACATAATGTTGAGACAACTATTGAGAAGCAGATCGGTGTTCTTGATCTGTCAGAATCACATGTTTCTTCTTCCACTGTTTCTTCTTGTCAATCTATGTGTGAGAAGACTACCAATTTCGTTGAGTTTCCAAGCTCACCCATTTTCTCTCCACCCCCTAATTTTGTTTGTATGAAATATGTTTTCAATTTATGCTTTGAATTTTTTTTTACGGGTATAGGATCACGACTGCGAGGCAATATGAGATATACCAGAGAATGAATTGGGAAAAAATGGATAGGGTATCATTGTTCATGTTGTGCCTACGATGCTACCACCAAGAGAAGGTATTGGATATGATGTTGTTGTTTCCTCCTTGACTACACCTGCCCCTACTACAAATATATAATTTTTGTCTGTTTCAGGTGGATTTTAGACTGATTTTCCAATAGAGAATTATATTGAACCAGTTGTTGACATGGTTGTTACTGACATACTAGAATCTAAGAATATTTTCATTGATGTCCTTATTGTTGATACATCAGGTTTCTCTAGTCTTGAGAATACACTAGACCCTAATAGTGTATCTCTTGATCAGCCTACACATACCTCTATGCCTTATCATCATCCTTGCCATCATAGACATTCCCTTCATTCTTTCACATATTTACAGAAGAGATGTGAAAGAGATAACCGTGGACCAGTACAAATTAATAGGATAGATTGTGGTTGGATTAATGAGTGATCATGGGCACACATGACTAGATGTTTGAAATGTTTATATCATAGTTTTTTGTCAATTGTATGGAATAACAACGATCCTCTTCATTACTAATGATAGTGAAATGGTCGACCATAGGTTTGACCCAACTTAACAGTTCACTAGCGCTCGAATCGAATATTGGTCAACTAGGATTCATTCCAACTTACAAATCAACTATAAGTGTTTTGACTATGGATTTGTTGACTGAGTTTCGACTCTCTATTTTCCTTCAACTGGTGTATTTCGACGAATGTTTTTTTCTTTGAACCCTCAATTTTAATTGAAAGGGGGAGTACTTTGAAGTTGTTGATGTGTAAACCCAACCAGTGTTCTTGGATTTGTTGAGACCAACTAAACCTTGCTTGACTGTGTTGTTGGGAGCTGTAATTCTACTTGTTATACCTAATATAGATATTGTTGGATTGATAGAGACYGATGACATTAGTGCTTTCTTTTMTACTCAACTATTCAACTATAKGGTGTTGTCTTTTATCTAGTTGATTATMTGACTATGAACYTATTTTGATAGTGGAATTTGCAACAAGAAACAATAAGCAAATTAACTTAGAGTAACACACACAAAATTATATCAGCATTTAACATGAATAAACACATAAAATAATAACACTTATCTTCGTAAATATGCAACCCACTACAAAGGATGAATGTTCTTCCCAAACATAGACTTGTTTTTCCAGTTCTCAATGGAAAGTCACCCCCCAGTTGGGGCTATGAATCCACAAGCGATGGTGGTATYTAAGGTTGTCTAATGAATCCCTCTTAATAGTCAATTCCAACAACTAATTCCAGTCCACCAGTTATCTTCCCCACCAGCTACATGACCCATGCATGGGATCCCCCTTCACTTCTCATAGTCCCTCAGGCCTTCCCACTCCCCTCCAKGGCTCTAGCACAAGTTGAAGAGGAACATCCCTACTAAAACTCCAAGAATCTACAACTACAATAGGAATTCACACAACAAAAAATGCTTTCTCCCTTGACAACAACTTGAACAAAACATTACTCCCAATCCCACAGCCTCTCTTCCCATGAAATTACAACTCCAAAAAAAACCACCATACATGCCCACTATGGATTATTTCAAGCTTTAGCATTCAAAGCACTCTTGTTTTCCAAAAATCCATGAGTTTCCTTGTTCTCCCATGTTTTCTTGGCTCAGACCATTTCTAAGATTGATTTTACTTATCCCCCATGCTCTCAATAACTATGAGATGTGACTTAACACACCCACCCTCTTACATGAATTCAATGATTGGGATCTAGAACACTAAGAAAAAAATAGAAGGCTTAAAGTAAGGATAATTTAGAAATATGGTTTGAGTTTAATAGATATGGGTAAACTCTCCCCCTTGGATCCCTTCCCTCTCTTATGGATACTAATCCCTAATTCTTTGTATGTGTCCATTTGTAGCTAGAAATACATTTTATTTATAATATTCAATATACATCATTTTCGTATTACATGTCTTGACCCTCAGGCCATACATCATATTAACAACATGATTCGCTAGTTTAGGGGTTGAAAGTCAGGATGTTACATTCCCCCCCACCTAAAAATTTCACTGTCCTCTGTGTACATCACCATAAAATCTACACATTGACATATATAAAATTCTACATCAAAATACTTTGATAATTTTGTAACTTAATCGATCATGCAGCAATTCCATGTAGCGACTCTCTTTTCCCTTCAACCATGCACATCCCAAGGAATGGAATCTTCATTTTCTTATGTACAAATGTACATTCAATTTTCTTCAAAATTTACAAACATTCATGCGTATGCTTCTCACATGGATTCCTTGTGCTCCCACTTAGAATATTCAATACCGTAGAAATTCCATTGAACCTTTACCAAGTTGATGGATTTGTTCCTGAGAACTTTGACTTTCTAACCCAAGATGTGCACTAGTTCCTCCTGAAAGTCCACTTCATGTTCGAACCGAAAGTCCCCTTCAAGTTCCACCTGGATCATAGTCCAATAAATCACATGGTTAGGATCAACTACATACTTTGGTAATAAATATACAGGGAACGTGTTATGAATTCTCATAGATCCGGGTAATACTATCATGTATGCAACTAGGCCTATCCTTTCGAGAACTTCAAACATCCCATGGTATCTCACTGGCAACTTTGGGAGACTTGTCAATTTCAGTGAACTTTTGTTGGATTTAACTTTTAAAAACACATGCTCTCCTACTTTGACTTTTCTTTGTGTTATTATTTTATTGGCATAGCTCTTCTACATGTCTTTTGTAACTTTCAAATTCTACCTAGTCTTTACCATTTTCTCTTCGATTTCCCTCAACAATTATGGTCCAATCATGACTCTATTTTCTAGGTTATCCTAGCTCACTAGTGTGTTGCATTTTCTTCCATACAATGATTCAAACGAGCTCATATTCATTGGTTCCCAATAGCTATTATTGTAATAAAATTAAACCAAATGGATATAGTCCTCTCACCTAGAAGGTTTGTCCATTACATACATTCTAAACATATCTTAAATTATTTGGTTAATCCTTTTTGTATTCCAATCTAACTTTGGTTGATATGTTGTAATGAAATTCAAATTGTCCTAAATCATTTAAATAACCCTTTCAAAATATTGGAAGTGAACTTGGGATCTTGGTCCAACACTATTTCCTTAGGCACACCATGTAGCTTAGAAAACATAAATTTCTACAATATTTGTTTCCTTTTGAGTTACATTTACAAGAGTAAAATGTGTAGCCTTTGTAACCTTGTACGCCAATACTATGATGGAAATATGTTGCCTTGTTTCCATATGCAATTTGGTAATGAAATCAATAGTAACAACTTCCCATTTCCTTTCAGGAATGGAAAATGGGTGCAGCAATCTTGTTGGATGTTTGTGCTCATCCTTTACCTTATGACATTCCATGCATCTGGCCAAATAATTAGTTACATATCTCTTCATACCAGACCAAAAATATTGGCCTCTTACAGCTGTAATAGTTTTTTTGTATCCTGGGTGTCCATCATATGACACATTGTCCAATTCTTTTAAAATTGAATTTCTCAATTCGCGAGAATTAGGAACATAAACTTTGTTGTTGAACAAGATGATTATGTCCTCTTCTAGATTGTAATATTTATATTTTGTCATATATTATTTTGATATAATTTTTCTTTAACTTGCACATAATGTTCGTATGTTGTGAAAAACTCTAGAATTTTGTCTTTTAAAGCTATCCTATACATACTAATGGTTGTATCATGCATTTCATGCACCCTTCTGTTAAGTACATCAACCATCTTATTCTCTTTTCCCTTTATGTTTCTGATGTCAAAGTCATATTCGATAAGAAATTTCAGCCATCTAGTTTTCATGGAATTTATTGTTGGTTGTTCAAACAAGTATTTTATATCACTATGGTTTGTCCTCAATTCATTTTTTTTCCTATGAGGTAATTCCTCCACATTTTTAAAGCATGTATTATGGTTTCCAACTCTAAGTTATGTGTGGGATAATTTATTTCACGATCCTTCAATTTTCTAGTATCATAAAAAAATGCATGTCAATTTTGTATAAGGACTCCACTGAGCCCTTCCTTTCATGGATCTGTACATACAACAAAATACTCATCTAGATATGCAACTTTTAAAATAGGTGCATTGGTTAATAAATCCTTCAAGTGTTGGAAATTTTCTTCACACTCGGTGTTCTATTCAAATTTTACTCCTTTCTTTTGCAAAGATGTTATTGGGTGTGAAATATTGGAGAATTTTGCAATGAATATCCTATAGTAACTAGATAGACCCATAAATTATCTAACCTATGAAATGTTTGTTGGCACGAGACAAATTTTGATTGCTTCGATGTTCTTTGGATCCATTGTTATGCCATATTCTGAAACAATGTGACCAAAATAATGTTGCCACATGTGGTTCCTTTGTAACCTCATGTTGTCGGATGTTTGGGTCGACCAAGTCTTTGGGTCGACGGCTGACTAAACCCTTGGTTGACCATGTCCACTTATGGATTCTTGATCCACATTTTAGGGACAAGTGCAACTGACTTTACCCAAGATTTTGATTTTGGTCCATGACTGAACTTATTTATAGACAATCCTTTTGATCGGTCTATCATCATCTCAGATTGTCATATAATCTCGGGAGACATGCTCTTGCTCCTTGAGCGACTTGTGCTTCATTTCTATGGTGTCTTTTGAAACCACCTCTCTGAGAATCGTTCTCCTTATGTATTCAATCCCTATTCCAACATTGTATCATAGTTTTTGGTTTCTTGATCTCACGATCATAGAAGAAGACTCGGATTCAATTCAGACAATGTTGAATCCTTTTTTTTGAACTAGTTCTCTTCGAATGAAGAATTACCCACTGCTTGATTTGGGTTATCAGGCATTTACAAATCTGTTGATATGGATTGGCTGAGATTAACCGGGCTCTGCCCAGAATTCTTATCATGAATTCCCTATCAGAGATGGCTAGGGTTTCTTGAGTTCCATCGCTTTGTGGTTATCATCGTGGAATTTTCCATAGTATAGTTTGATTGGACATCGATGGGAGTTTAATCGATGGAAATTGGCATGGTGAAACCCTCTACCAAATTTCATGGTGCACATGTTAATTGTTGCATCACTTCTCCTTTCTCGACTTGTGGCCCAGTCGACTTGACATTCGATTCAACCTCGGTTTGGCTGAGCACTCAACCCAATTGATGAAGGAATTTCTTATGGAAGTCGAGGCACTCGAATCAGAAGTCGATCGACCTTTCCATGGTATTAAACAACTGAGTCTGCTCGACTTTTATCCTTGGTTAACTCGACTATTGTGGCCAACCAAGAGAAGATTTGACCCGGCTTGGATTTAGCTAACTCAGAACCGTTGACTTGTGTCCCTTTCTTCTTGACCCGAATGGTGTATAAAGGGCGACTAGAAACACAAGATATGGAGTCTATGTAAATATAATTCGATCAGAATAAACTGTGGCTTGAATGGATCATGGAATTTGACTCAAGATTCCTTAACCTGTTGATTGAATTTTGGATCTTGTAAGAGTATCCAATTTATCATGGTTTAATCTATTGGTGCGTATGGCTTGTATGGTGGACATAGTTTTTAGCAAGTGCGTGTATTCCATCATCAACTCGTACCTAGATGCTCGTTTCAACACCAAATTGTCTCTTATTGCCAATAGGTTTGACCTTTTTGACTACACAACGATAAACTTATGTCCAAATCATTTTTGTGTGTACCTATTGTTGTTACATGCTCCACTTCATTGTGTGCAATCAACCAATAGTTTGTATTGGTAGTTTCTTCACATGGAGGGACATAGGTGTGCATTATATGTACGAGCGAACTGACTTTCTGTGAGTCAACTAGTACACCAACTCTGTTGTTGGTTTATTTTCCCTCTTTGTTCTTGAATATTTCCCTCTGGTCATGTTGGACAAAGACAAAGCTCTTATGCTTCATAAATCATAGGAAAAATGTGAGAAGAAGGTTATCTCCTTGGAAGAATCTCATAACTGACTTTGTGGAGAAGTCACTTCTTTGCAAAATGTCATTGCATAGTTAAATACTAAGAATTATTTTTTGAACAGTGAGTTGAAGACATCCCATACCCAGTTGTAAGATGAGGCAGCTCTCTTTCAAACCATATTTTTGCAACAGTTTGATAAAAAGTCTCGGGATATTTTTCACATAGAAAATACTATGGAGACCATTTTCAAAGACTTGGTGGTTGAATTTGGCGATAAAACTTATCTTCTTGATGACCTTGTAAAGGAGGTGAAAATTCTTTCTCTTGAAAATGATACCTTAAAGACAAAGAATATGGGACTGAAAAATCAATTGAAATATGCAGAAGATGAGTTTCAAATAGTTGTTACTCATCATTGTCGAAGAGTTGTTTCCATGGGGAACATTGTTGCTATATTTTTTCAAACTCTTACAAATGAATTTGAAGAAAAGATTGACCTTCTTGAAGGCTTGGAGGAAGAAGTGAAAACCCTTCCTCATACCACACTGAGTACATATCTCATCCAGTTGATGGAAGAAAATAACCAGCTGATTTTTGAGGTTTCCCACTTGAATTCCTATGTTGATGAGATTTTTGACGAAGTTGCTCCTCTTCAAGAAGATAAAAAGAGAATATTTGATTAGTATCAGGAATTGAAGGAAGAATATGATGTCGTATTGCTGCAGTTGACTGAGAAGGAGGAGACTCTTCAGATTTTGTAAATTTTTTAAAAAAATGTTGAGATAATTGTTGAGAAGAAGATTGATGTTGTTGAACTACCAGAATCACCTATTTCTTCTTCCACCATTGTTGCTAGTCCATCTATTTTTGGGAAGAATACCGATGCCTTGAGATTCCAATCTCTCTCGTTTTCTCTCCACCCCATGCTTACGTTTGTAATAAATATGTTTTCAAATTATTCTTTGACACTGATAAGTGTGTTGTTTCTCCTAGCTTTGAAAAACACACTACAGGTATAGGATCCCAACTGCTCAGCAATATGGGATATACCAAATGATGACTTGGGAAAAATGGACAGGGTATCACTGTTCATATTGTGCCTATGATGTTGCCACCAAGAATAGGTATTGGATATGATGTTTTTGTTTCCTCCTTGTCTACACCTACCCCTGCTGCAAATAGGGAAGTTTTTTTTGTTACATGTGGAGTTTAGAATGATTTTTGAGTAGAGAAATATATTGAACTAGTTATTGAGATGGTTGTTACGGACATAATAGATTCTAAGAATATTTTCATTGATGTTGTTTTTGTTGATAGATCGGGTTGTTGTACTCTTGAGAATACACTAGACCCTAAGACTATATCTCTTGATCAACCTACACAAACCTATATTCCTTATCATCATCCTCGCCATGACAGACATGGAAATCATGCTTTCAGATCTTTGTAGAAGAAACATAAAAGACATAATCGTGGTCCAGTACTAACTACCAAGATAGAATGTGGTTGGATTGATGAGTGGCCATGGGAACATATGACTATATTTTTGACAAGTTCCTATCGTTGTGTTTCATTGTTCATTCAAATGAACAATGATCCCCTTCATATTATTGATCTACATTGGTAAACCATAGGTTCGACCCGGCTTGACAGTCCATTGACACTAGAATCGGATATTGGTCAACCAGGATTCGACCCAACTTAGTAGTCGACTTGAGGTGTTTCGACTATGGATTTTTCAACTTAGTTTTGTCTCTCTATTTTCTATCAACTAGTATGTTTCGATGAATATTTGAAGTTGTTGATGTGTAAACCCAAAACATGTTCTTGGATTTGTTGATACTAACTAAACCCTATTTGACTGTGTTATTGGGAGTTGTAATTCTACTTATTGTACCTGATATAAATATTGTTAGATTGACAAATACTAATTATATTGTTTCTTTCTTGTCTAGTCAACTCTTTGGCTGGATGGTGATGTCTTGTTGTCTAGTTGATTGTTCGGCTGGGACCCTGTTTTGACAGTGGATTTTCCAACCAATTTTGCTATGGATGACTTCTCTTTGGAATTGATCCATCTTGTGATCAAATTTTGCAATTCAAACAAATTCGGGGAGGGGGAGTGTTGGAACATGTTGTTCTATCATAATTTTTTTTTCCTCCAAGTTGAGTTTATGGGGGGGTGTTGGAACATGTGGTTCCTTTGTAACCTCACCTTGTCATATGTTTGGATCAACCAATTATTTAGGTCGATGACTAACTAAACCCTCG
>JASDQU010882401.1:18246-32984 GCA_032191745.1 Picea mariana | reverse complement strand
TCATGCTGCAAGAGGTAGCTACTAACAGAAATATAAATATGACAGATCTGTTTCAGGGTGGCTAAAGAAGGCAGATACTCTCGGGTAACGATGCCTTGGATATATATATATATATGCTTTTTTTATGTATATATCAACGTTAACGTGTGCGTGGAGGTATGCAGTTTGGTGCGTGAGACAGCGGAATACATGTGACAGAGTGAGCGAAGGGATGAGAATATAAACTGCCGTTACATTTTATACATGCGTTCGACATGAAGATGAAGAAAAGTTTCCCCTGAAATGTTCCACACAATCATCTTCTTTTGGCAAATGAAATAGATTTGACTGGTCCGCATGCATTTAGTGCCAGAAAATAAAAATGGGATCAAAAGAATAAGAATACAGCTTTGAGTTTTGTTCAGTCCCTAAGATGATGGTATTCCAAAAATTGTGCTTTTCTCCCGTTAAAGCAGCCTGCAGACACTTGATATACGCCTCTACGAAAAGAAGTGTTGACATTTGAAAAAGTTATTTGCAGGATGATCCTCAACTCTGTAATCTTCTATCTTCGTACGACAGAAGGTGCACTGTGGTTAACCATATGGGATGAGACGTGTCACATATATATATATATATATATATTTCACATTAAAAATTTAGTAATTTTATTAAAGATAATAAAATTATAATTATAAATATTGATTGGTATTATAATGTGTCTTTGATGGACCTGCTACCAAAGGAGAACATATATTCTTCTTTTAAAAAAAAAATACAATTTTCAGTAAACTACTATCTTTGCACAATATTCTTCTTTTTACAAACAAAAAAATACAATTTTCAGTAAACTACTATCTTTGCACAATAGCATATACTTTCACTATGTGATTTACATAGAGTGAAAGTCTAAGCTCTAGAAAAGTACAAAAAACTACAATTCTATATAACACTCGTATTCAGTAGTAAGTCCAATCTTCCACAATCTTAGATACACTAAGGAAATTAAAACTAGGATTTATGAAAATTAGTAGTAATGTGTTCTTGTTGGGATTCAATGATTTTCAAGGTTCCTTCATGAAGCGTTAATCCTTCATCGGATAACCCATTAGGATTCCTTTTGGGATCAAAGCAAGGGACATCTAGTAGACTGGGATGGCCTCAAGTATGGATTTAGCCAAGACTAAGCGTCCACCATGGGAGAGCCATCCGTTGCACTATGTGTTTAATTTTTTCTATATTTTGGCAATGAGCCATTGTTAATCAACTTTGAGGTATAGATTGGCCTTTAGATGAAAACCAAGGTATTCGAAATCTGTGTCAAAGGCTATTGCAAGGAAGTGGAAGGTGTGATTGATGTGTTGCTTCTCAGCCTCTAAGAGACCCAAGTAGGTAATCATAGATTTTGAGGAGTTTATCATCATGCTCATGGCTGCATAGAAGAGATCCAATATCTCTTTGATCTTGTCCACCATTTTTTTAGAGCCATCACAAAAAATGAGAATATCATCGACAAACGACAAATGAGGAAGGAACCGTTGGTTGGAGATGCTCTAATTGCTTTTCTTAACCCTTCTACAATTAGGAGGAAAAGGAGTGGGGAAAGTGGGCACTTGTTGGAGTGCAATGGGAAGACCCTGGGTTCAACATTAATTCACCCATAAATCCCAAGATACAGGCCCTTTCGACATCACCTGCAAACAGGTGAAGTCTCACCCGAGGTACCTATGGGGACTGCACGAACCAGGCTTCCGCAGTCATGAAGGGAATGGGGGTCATTCTAACATTCATTCATGTGTGTGAAATCATAACAACATCATAATATATGACAGATTCATCTTACTTAACCATTCAACACATGCGCAGAACCATCATATAGCATATTCATATTAATCGTCCATGCATTACAAGTGCTCCATAAGTAGAACATAAAAGAAACACATCACAACATACATCATGACATAGATATTTAATGTGGTTCACCCCAAACTGGGTTATGTCCACAACGGTTGGCTTCTTATATTAATCATTAATGTTCAATTCTTACAATGAGTGTGCACTACGCTCAAATAAGATATATCAATTCTACCCAAAATTCCCTAGTTGTCCACGCATACAGTGCACATTTAGATCCTTTCCTCATCTGTCACTTCACTCTTCATCTCTGACTCTAACAATAGCTCCTTACTTGATCAACTCTCTCCAAACTCTAACTACTTTCTACCCAAAACCTGTTACGAGGAAAATCACTCTATGGCATGGGGTAAACCACAACAGAGAAAAATGATTGTAGAAATCAACTCTAATCTCAAGTATGGTATATAAACAAACATGCTAACAAGACAAGATAAATAGCCTACCTCATCCAGACGTTCGATGAAGTCCACCGTTGAGCACTTGACTCAAAGCAATACACCTGCAGCTTGTCCTCAACAACCAAGAAATACACAAGCAATACACCTGCAGCATATGATGACAATATATAAAGTTACAACATATAATAGCATAATCCATCAATATTCATAACAAATATGCCCATGGAATAACAATTCAAATATTTGCAAGACATTAATTGGACGAGAAAAGAGTATTTCTATTAAAATGTAATCAACAGAAGTGTATGAATGACAAACTTATGTGTCGGCACATTCGGAACCAACAAACTAAGTCCCTTCCAGTTCAGCCTCCACCACTTCAATCCCCCACCAAAGGCAAGCTCATATAAAAGAGACAATGAGGTTCTCCATCAAATAGGGAAGAGCTTGGGGGTTGAACAATGTGTTCAGACTTAAAAGGACAAAGGGATGCAGACTCAATATGAAGTGAATAATTTCTCCAGACTAACTTTGCTCTCAAAGTTGAATTCTTCTCCTCTTCTCCACAACTTGGATATGGCCCATTTATAACCTTCAAATGGAACTGAAGGGCCGAGTCGGAGTATTTCCAGTATATGGAAGGTCAAGGATCATGGATCTCATGACGTGACATGGAAACCTAACACCATTTTTTTAATTTTGAGCACAAAACCCAATGTAAGCGGGTTGTAATGGTGCAACCTACATATACACATGTTGCATAGTTGTTAGGGAGCGTATATGTGGAAAAACACATTTTTTAGCTCTGGGAACTGCAAAATGGGACTTCAAGTCTGCATAGGGAAATGGAAAAGGCTTTCTAAGGAAGTTGCATGGGGTGAGGAAAATCTTGCTATAACAGATGCCCCCTAATGTGTGAGGTTAGAGGAGTATCTGCGATGACTGAAATACATTATAATTCCCAGAAGTGGAGTAATGGAGACCCGACTGGACAAACTAGTTGCTCATAAGAATATTATAATCCATAATGACTTTGTGCACATGGCTGCCACTTTGAATTACACTATAGATCCATGTGGAAATATACCAAACAGTTTTTCATGGCCATGAATAGGCAATACAAAAGTAGATACATGCCAAAGGTTGTCATAGTCACAAACAAGGCCTAGTGAAAACTAGTCTCACAATCAATCTGAAGATATCTGTATACAATGGAGTACAATATGATTTCCCACGATCACTGAAGTCATATAGGTACTGGTCCAATGAATGAGAGCAACAACTCAGGAAAGTTGTGACTGTGAATTGATGTCTTCAATTCTTCTACACAATCTGCCAAAGGTGCAAGTCTACATCATGTGAATAAAGGATTTGAGGTCGAACACAATGAGACTTCATTTGATTACCGATCATTAAGGTATATTGTTAACAAATGTGAGACAACCTATCGATAATGAAAGTAGGTATCAAGGCACCGAGTACATTCTTACAAGTGTGAATAAAGGTGTTGAGGTCGAACACTTGAAGAATCCATCGATCAGAAGACATTGATGTATTCCCAATTGTCGATGGCGATAGAACATGCCACTGATGACTGCAATCCTCTAGGTACTCATAGGACTCTAGGCCTCGTTTATAGAATAGATGGGTTGAAGTCAATGGAAAGAGACCCGCCGAAAGGAGAGCATTAAGGCATCTCTCATCAGTCAGTACGAGGTACAAAGATGTAGCTTGATGATTTGGAGGAACTCGGACGAAGAACATGTTCACGAACCAATAACCATGTGCATCTTTCGCATGCACCAGATGCAAGTAGTGCATGGAAAGACCCTCTAAATAGCAGCCAATAAAAAAAACTGTCGACAAAGGTGAGGAAACCACCAATAAGGCTAATGCCATCCAAGACATTGCACGAATATCAATGTGTGAATATATTTTTTGTCGTCGAACACAAGAGAAACCCCCCAATCAGCGACCAATGAGTAAATGTCGATTGTTGGGTTCAAGGTTACCTACCCATAAGAAAAGTAGGATCAGGGTGCACGGTAAGACTACAACTTCATGTAATTACGAGACACACTGAGGGTATGGCCGTTATGCAAAGTCAAGAGTTCTGAGAAATGGCCGACATAGGCTAATAAACATCCTTTGAACAAGAGCATGAGACATATGGATGACTCTAGCAACATAGAATTAATGATTAAACTTTGTGATGCAGGAGGCACCAATCAAACTCTCCATAGCAACTGGAAGATTAACCAGTTGGAGGAGTAAACTCTAAGTAATGAGCTCGACTTCCTAAGGTCATGCTAAACCCAAACTTTGGATGACAAGTGGACTCAAAAAAAAATTCTCTACTCAAAGGCGACACCACTGTTGCCAACATGAGATAATATCCTTTTCCCGCCCGTATTTTTTTGTTTTTTCGTAGACAAATGAATGTTATGATATAGAGGAGGAAACGAGTGTCATGAGTAAGCAACTGGTTCCAACAATGGAACATACCTATCCTCAATGCAAGGAGGTGCACGCGGGATATGGACACCCGGGGGAATGTTTCCTCGTAGGGTACAGGGTGTCAAGATGCAAAGAATATAAACAAGGCTATGCTTGGCTGATGATGCAAAATGCTCGAGATAATAGCCTTATAATGTGAAAGAGGGAACCGGCAATAGGCTCAATAATGCAAGCAAGAGAATGAGATGCAATTACAACTCAACTCCAAAGAATGTTATTTTTCGTAAATTTAGTCCCCTAGGCCCAAAAAAGTATAAAACAATATCCTGGAGATCTCTTCTAGCCACTAGTGACTAAAGTGTTCCTTTTTCGAAATTAGTCTACTTGGTCCGAAAAAGGGTTAAACTTACACCAAATAGACGTCCTTTCAAATCCAATTAACGAGTGTGAAAGAGACAAGTTCACTCGGCAATCGTTTTGCTTTTTGAGAGAGTCAGAAAAGAGCTTAAACAAGACTCGGGGATGTTGTTCTAAGCATCATATAATGGGGGAGGCCAAGGCTCTAAGCAGCAACTCATAGATAACTGACACAAGCTTGGGAAAACCCAAAGCTTTCCAAGTCGAGGAGGATAAAATACTTGCAGAGGTTACCTTATCTACAATATATTGAAGAATGTCCCTTATCTGGAAGGGTGTAGAAGAAGGAAGTTGAGGCTCTACAAGATCATTCCAATCAAAGGAAACCACCCTAGGACTTAGAGGGAGCGTACTCTAAGAGAGTGGAATGCTCCCTTGTTCAAAAGGTACAGGACTAGAAATGCTAAGGACATGGTCGAAAGACGCATCACCCCCCAAAAGAAGAGTGGGATTGACCGAAGATTGCATCAGATGTTACTTCCTTAGACTTGTCACTCTCCAAGAGAAGAGTGCGATCAACCGAATATTGCATCGGCACGACCACTTCTTCAACCATTGGTTGAAAAGGATGAGTGACAACAAGGTCAAGAGACGCATCACCTCCCAAAAGAAGAGTGGTGTCAGTCAAAGATTGCATCGACATGACCTTTGTATCAACCAAAGAAGGTTGGGAAACCAAAGACGACTCAGAACCCGAAGGGCCCCCAGGCAAGGACCATGCTTCTTGTACCACAGCAATAGCAGGGCACAAATGAGTAAGGTGATATCCTTTTCAAATACTACAAAGGAACTTGGGCTTACGTCTTACACATCTAGGCTTCTCAATCGTATGAATGCACTGATCATGACTTGCAGTGGCTGGTGACATGCTCCCAGCATGACTTGCAGTTGCAAAGGCTAGTAGAAAATATCCAACATGACTTGTAGAGGTTGGTGATGAATTCCCAACATGACTAGTAGAGGTCAGTGATGAACCTCAACATGACTAGTAGAGGTTGATGATGAACCCCCAACACGACTAGCAGAGGTTGGTGATGAATCCCCAACATGACTAGCAGAGGTTGGTGATGTATGTACAGTGTGACTAGCAGTGACTAGAGTTGTGCCCCCAGCATGACTTGTGGTGTTTGGCTGTTGGTCTTCAACATGACTTGCATAGGTTGTTGGCCTATCTCCAACATGACTAGCAGAGGTTGGTGATATAATGCCAGTATGACTTGCAGTGACTGGACTTGTGTCCCCAGCATGAAATGCAACGGTTGGTTGTTGGTCTTCAACATGACTTGCAAAGGTTGTGGACCAATCTCCAACATGACTAAAAGAGGTTGGTGATATAATGCCAGTATGACTCACAGTGACTAGACTTGCGGCAATTGGTTGCAGCATTTGAGACCAAGGTTTTGGGAAAGACTGGTTTTGGTATACACCAAGGGCCATGGAGGATACTTTCCTGTCGGAAAGAAGGGTTTTGGCATACACCATGGCCCTATCCGGCAGGAAAGTATCCTCCTCCAAACTAATTCATAAAGGGTTGTAAGGGAATCGTCATCGAGGAAACCCCTTGCGAAGAGAAAGTGACATAACAAGGGTTACTCATGTGAGGATATATGTTGACCCCAGACGAAGGAACTTTGTGAAGGGGGTTTCCCATAATATAAAATTGACTCCCCCCGAATGAAACACTAGAGGACAAATGGAGGTCCACCATGGGAAAAGTGTTCGTAGGAACCGACATAGCGGAAGAAGGATAGATGGATGGGATGTAATAAGTAAAATGACTGACCATTTCAGCACTTGATCCTGGAAAAGTGAAGCTAGGATTGGATCCATATGAAGGAAGATTCCAACCTCCTACCGTAAGAGTTGGTTGAGGGATGACTCCCACCAAACGAAAAGGGAGAATAAGGAGGCATCATGCCTCTAGACCCAAAACTAGGATTCACATAAGGTGATGAGATAGATGATGGCAAGTGCGAAGACATGTCTGGCATACCATGAGGAAAAAGATTAGAGGCCCAAGGTATTGGTTGAGTATCATGATTTGGCGTACCACTCAGAAATACAAAAATATTTGTTCCCATGGAATGAGCAAAGACTATGGGTTGGGTAGCGCTAACTAAGGGAGTCACAGGGGCTCCACTAAACATAGCAATGAAAACTCACGATGTAATACAAAATCCTAAGGCCAACTAACAATCAGAGAGCACACCAAAAATAAACAAAAGGGCCAATATCCACACAAACGGGATAAAGTGGTTGAAAGGGGCATCCCTCCCTAAAGTAGGTATGCCTCGCCCAAGAGGAGCCTGAGACTCACTTCAAAAGATCGGAGGTATCAGAATCAGTTATAAGGTCCCTTGTGGGTTTAACAACCAATCGGTCAGATCCCCCCGGAGAGGTAATTCTCCATAAAGGTTGTGTGTTGTATGTCCCTTATCTGACTCAATGTACCTGCAGAATAACCCTTGCAAGTAACCTATGTGGCTACCTATGTCAAGCAACTAAATCACTACGATATAACCAATGTGCAGACGAACAGTCGTAAGTCAGGTCCACTGTATGGGCAGGGTAAGAAAGCCTGAAATCTCGAAAGCACCGCCTCTCACAGAGGTAAAGGTACTAGCAAGACCCCTATATACGAATAGATCCCCAGAAATATCTCTGACGCTAAGAAGGTATTGGAGGGATATCTCCTCAACCTACTTTGTGCGACCTTGTGCTTAACTCTGATGTGAGTGGAGCCTCTTAATGTCACCAATTGTAGAATGTATTTCACCACTCCCTTAGTCAGACACATATGTTGAGTTTAATAGCCTTGGAGAAGTTTACTCACAAAATCTTATTCTAAGGCTCTAAATCTTAAGCTAGTTTGTGCACCCTAAAAAATAAAATCGTTTCTAATCAATTTTAAAGTTATCAGCGTTACTTTTAGTGGCTTTGTTTACTCAAAAGGTGTGGTCCTGAAATTGATGATGTTATGACTCAGCAAGTAAAAGAAATGAATATGAATATAATGCAAATTCCTAACTTCAATTCTCAATAAATGATAAGCTTTTCAAAATGAAACTTTCAGTTCAATTCTACAATTTCAAATAAGATGCAATCTTTCCATACATGTACTAAGATCAATGATAAGAACCCAAAAGATCAAATGCCAACAATGCAAAATGTATATTTTTTTTTGTATTTTCAATATAAAAGAATAAAAATGCAAGGACTGAACAACAACTTGATATAAAGACCCTACTGTAAGAAAATAGAGACAAACCAAGTAGGATATCAAGAAGCAAACACCCAACCCAATATGCAAGGACAACCAATGAAAAGGATGATGAGAAAGAAAAACTGCCTGAAAATTCAACCAAACAAAGGTTTCCTGTCACTCTGGAGGCACTTAAGAGTTATGATAGAGACCTAAGAAGACTCAACAACCATCTAAACACTTACCAGCGAACATCAAACTCAGCAATCAAGAAAAAAAGGATGATGTACGCAACTGTTCAGGAGAAAACCGCGTATGTGCGCACCCTATAGAACGACAGCTCACATATGTACGCGTCTGTCAAGGGAAAACCCACGTATATGTATTAAAACATTGCCGGGTTAAGGATAAGGCCAAGAAACTCATACTCAAAAATAAAAATAGGTTGTCAAGCAATCAAACAACAAGAAACTCAAGGTAAACGAGAGCAATCAAAGGAGAAAAACACTCCAAACCCCGAAAAGAAGATTCCCTCCCCGGTATGGTCACTAATTTTGTTACGAGGAAAATCACTCTATGGCATGGGGTAAACCACAACAGACAGAAATGACTGCAAAAATCAACTCTAATCTCAAGTATGCTATATAAACAAACATGCTAACAAGACAAGATAAAGAACCTACCTCGTCTAGACGTTCGATGAAGTCCACCATTGAGCACTTGACTCAAAGAAATACACCTGCAACTTGTCATCGACAACCATGATACGCAATCATATGGTGATAATATATAAAGTTAGCACATATAATAGCATAATCCATCAATATTCATAACAAATACACCCATGGAATAATAATTCAAATATTTGCAAGACATTAATTGGACGAGAAAAGAGTATTTCTATTAAAATGTAATCAACAGAAGTGTATGAATGACAAACTTCTGTGTCGGGACGTCCAGAACCGAGAAACTAAGTCCCTTCCAGTTGGGCCTCCACCACTTCAATCCTCCACCAAAGGCAAGCTCATATAAGAGATACAATGAGGTTCTCCATTAAATAGGGAAGATCTTGGGGGCTAAACAATGTGTTCAGACTTAAAAGGACAAAGGGATGCAGACTCAATATGAAGTGAATAATTTCTCCAAACTAACTTTTCTCTCAAAGTTGAATTCTTCTCCTCTTCTCCACAGCTTGTATATGGCCCATTTATAGCCTTCAAATGGAACTGAAGGGCCGAGTCGGAGAGTTTCTAGTATATGGAAGGTCAAGGATCATGGATCATGTGACGTGACATGGAAACCCGACACCATTTTTTAATTTTGAGCACAAAATCTGATGTACACGGGATGTAATGGTGCAACCTGTGTATACGCATGTTGTATAACTGTTAGGGTGCATATATGTGGAAAATACATTTTTTAGCTCTGAGAACTGCAAAAGGGGACTTCAAGTCTGTATAGGGAAGTGAAAAAGGCCTTCTGAGCAAGTTGCATGGGGTGAGGAAAATCTTGCTATAACAAAACCCATACATATCTATACATTGATATTAGGGCTTATCCCATTATAAAATGGACCAAATGGCTTAACTACTACTAACTAAATTTCACCTTCTGCACGTTATCTCTTGAATATGTTTTAATTGTCTTCTGCACGTGTTGCTTCTTTGTTGACTTGTCGTGCAATTTTCTCCTGTGTGATTCCCAAAACTTACCCAAAATGTCCTGCTCCAATAGGCGCCCAACACTCACATGTGGCTTGTCCCGAGCCACTTCAGGCTTTCTTCTAGGTCTCCATGAACTTCTGGAATGTCTCCCTTGTAGTTGTGATCTTTTCTCTTGCTTGATTTTCCTATTGCGTAAATCCCTTGGTCGTCTCTGAAGTAATATGGGTCTTCATACTTTTTTCACTTTCTTGTGCTTCTTGCTTGACCATGCCCTATGCAGCTGCTACTTTTGTTTTCACCTTATATGCTTCTTCTTGCAGTGTTTCGATCTTTTGTGTGCAAGCCTGATGTTGCACCCTCATCTGATTCATCTCTGAATACAATGTTATGTTCTCTGTCATTCCTGCCATCATCTCTATTGGTGGTAATTTGCTCATTAATTCTTTAAACTTGTGTGCCTTGTCCTTCGCAGCTTGTATCTTTTGGTCAATTTCCTGTAGTTTTATGTATTTTGTCAGTTGCGTCCATACTCATGTGATTTCTTTGTATATTTTATCACTCTCTACTTCCATACTTTTGATGTTCTCGACAATTGTTGTCATTGTCTTATCCCTTTTCTCCCTCTCCTCTGGTGGAGTTCTCAATATCTGGCACGCTTCCAAATCAATAATCTTTCTGCGGAAGCCGTTAATGGATTCATTGATTTTTTCATATGTTATTCTAACATATGTCTTCCCCCTAGGCATTTCTGGAATAATATTATAAACCCCCTAGACTGCATATTTCACTCTCTTTGTCCTCTGTGCAGCCTCATCTCCCTCCATCCGAAGATGATCATATTATTTTTGTAGCACATCCTTATCTGTGACTACCTTTGTCAATTCCATCGACGTTGACATCACGTGTGATTGTAGTTCCTAGGTCATGCTCATCTATAAACCATGCAACCCTTTTACTGATAACTGGGATAGCACCAAGTCAATATGACTAAGTGCCTTTGCATGCTCCTGTAATTCTACCATAGGAAACTCTAAAGCTCCCATTGCTATATCCATCACTTGTTTCTCTCTTGATGTCACGGATGGGTGAGATGTCATATGGTGTGCCTCTCTCATGTGTGTCGTACTTGCCATATGCTCTTGTTCACCTGTTCTGACTTGTGCGGTCCTGGTTGTCTCCAAAATTTGTCGTTGTGCGAAAATTTGTGCTTGCACATCCAAGTGTCTTTCTTCTTGCTTATGCATCACTTGCTCAAAAGCCTCCTTAGTAACCTTTTTTACTTGATCCACAATTTTTTCTAAGTCATCCTCTGACGGGGCCTGGGTGGCCACTTGCTTGATTGCTTTCCTCTTCTTTCGTTGTGGTACTGATCTTTCTGTATCTCGTTCCTTTCGCTTCTCTCCTAGTTGTGGTATTGTCTTATGTGTTCCTCATGTGTCATGTCCTTCCTTCTCGTGTTCTTCTCCATCATCTCCTATTTCTTCTATTTATGGTTGTTGTTTCTCTGGCTACTGTGTTTTTGGTATTGGGGTTTTCCATTCGTCCTCCCATTCTTCTATGATTTGTCCCACATCAACCTCTGTCAACTTGTATTTGCAAGTTAGCCAATGTTTCTTTGGGTCCTTCTTTTCCTGAATGTACATATGATGTCTTGTGGCTTTGAAGCACGCAATCCCCTTGTATGCTTCTACTACATGCAGTAGCATGTGTGGTGTATTATGGATACTCGTATGAATTAATACCTTGTATACATAGAACGTAATGGTGTTATATAGTTGTCTCTCCTTGTGCACGGTATGCCACAAGTTCACATATCTCGCTGCTAAACATGACTTCTTCGCAACTCCCAAAAATTGAGTGTCCTCTGAATCCCTCCAAGCCACTAATGTTATTAGTGTTAACATCCAGGCATAATGAAATTCCATACCTTTGTCCTGAGATTCCCTACAATCTATCAACAACTGGTTCAATAAGAATGTTTCCCATCTCATTTTAACTCCTGCAATGTACTTCTCAACTATCACTATCACACCTGTTGGTACCTGATCCTTGCGACATTTCCTCAACAAATTGCATGCCAACACCTGCGTCATGAACCAAATTGTATCATCGTTGATGCTTGATCCAAATTGCGTGCACCTCTAAATGTGTCATACTTGTCCTTCATTATTTCTTCCAATTCTTTCTCCTTTGTCTTGTTTGTGAATAATAGTGATGGGTCTTCCCCTTTTGATGGAAACCCGATTATCCACGCAATCAACTTTGTTTCTATGGATATCGGTCTATCTAACCATAGAAATCCTCTGTGTATGCAACTAAGTAATAACTTAACACAAATATTTATCTCCGCACTCCTACCAAAATGTGGAATATAAAAAAGGTTCAGAATAATTGTCTTTTCCAGCCCCATCACCCATTCCTTTGGCTCTATTATGACTGCTTGTGAATCTAGGGTAATTCTTACACTTATGTACTTATCCGGAGCTAATTCTAAAAATTTCTTCAGATCTATCAATTCATGGTCTACATACCTTAGTCTTTCTACTGTGCCAAGCATGTCGGCCTCAATGATCATACCTTGTGGTATTTTTGGCTCGACGAGTACATACTTCGGCTCTCTCGGTAACTTCACCTACTTTATTGTTGACTTCCTTTGCGGTACATAATCCCTTGGATAGTGACATGGGGTTGACCCTGACATTGACACTGTCAGTGTTTCCTTAGTCATAGGTATCGATGTCTACTTGGTGTGATGTTTCTTCGGCTTTAACAAAGCTTCCCCTATCTTCAATGACGTTGTTTCTCTCTACAACTGTTCACTTGACAACTAACTTATTTGGATCTGTCTATGCCCACTCAGCTCTCTGATATTATTGCTCTCTATGAATATTCAAATGACAATAACTTCTTTATGTTGACCCTTCAACTGCTTTTATCACTTATCTCCATCTATTTCTATTATTTGTGCCCAAACCTATAGTCTAATCCAACTTATACTTCACATTCAATTATTTCCATATTCTGCAATAAATTTGGCTTATTCTATGGATCATGGTCGAGATATTGCCAGTCTATCATGGTCGCATCATCGCTTTCCATGTATGGCTACATGTCTCCATTACTTCGTTGTTATAATCGCTCTTTAATGCTTGTCCCATCATGTATGTTATTTAATGTGTTTCTCTCCCTTTGCGTAAATCTCTGTCGCACTTCAAGCAATGGAACCATTTGTTGGCGGGCAATGGGCAAACCCTAGGTTCAACATTAGTTCACCAACAAATCCCAAGATATCGACCCTTTTGGGATCACCAGAAATTAGGTGAAGTCTCACCCAAGGTGACTATGGGGACTGCAGGAACCAGGCTTCTGTAATCATGAACGGAATGGGGATAGTTCTAACATTCATTCTTACTTAACATTCATTTATGTGCGCAAAATCGTAACAACATCATAACTTATGACAAAATCATCTTACTTAACCATTCAACACATGCACAGAACCATCATATAGCATATTCATATTAACCATACATGCATTAAAAGTGCGCCATAAGCAGAACATAAAAGAAACACATCGCAACATACATCATGACACGGAAATTTAACGTAGTTCACCCCAAGTTGGGCTACGTCCACAACAGTTGGCTTCTTATATTAATCATTCATGTTCAATTCTTACAACTGGTGTGCACTGCGCTCAAATAAGATACATTAGTTCTACCCAAAATTCCCTAGACATTTGTGCATACAATGCACACTTAGTTTTTTTCCTCATCTGTCACTTCACTCTTCATATCTAACTCTAACAATAACTCCTTACTTGATCAACTCTCTCCAAACTATAACTACTTTCTACCTAAAACCCATACATATTTATACATTGATATTAGGGCTTAGACCATTACAAAATCGACCAAATGGTCTAACCACTACTAACTAACTTCCACCTTCCGCGTGTTGGCTCTTTAATATGCGCTAACTCTCTTCTTTGTGCATTGCTTCTTTGTTGACTTGTCGCGCGGTTTTCTCCTGTGTGATTCCCAAAACTTACCCAAAATGTCCTGCTCCAATAGCGCCCCTACCAGATTCCTCTTTCAAGCTTAAAGAAAGGGGTGGTTTCTCTGTTCATTAACACTACAAAGGATACCAAGCTTAAATAGCTCATTACCCAAGCCATAAATTGAAGGCTAAATCACAGATGGATGAGAAATGAGGCAAAGGAAGATCCAACCAACTCTTTCAAAGGCCTTTGAGAGATCCATTTTAACAATCATGGCCTTCAAATTATTAGTTTTAACTGAGTGAATAACTTCCTAGGATACCCCAACAATTTCGTGAATTTGCATGCATTCCAGGAAGACAAAGTGCTTGGGAGAAATATGATGAGACAAGATATCTTCTGGTCTTCGAGAGATGATTTTTTATATGATTCTATAGATAGTATTGCAAAGTGAGATGAGTATAAATACTTCATATCGAGTTGGGTTATCGACCTTTAGAATGAGGGATGTGAAGGCGGAGTTGAAGGTTGTCAAAGTCTTTCTATATGTTCTAGAGTGCTCCACTGTCCTCCTGAGATCACTTCCAATGAAGTAAAAATAGATAAGAAAGAAATCGATGAGGATTCCATCTAGACCAAGGCTCTTATCCCTTTGAAATCTTTGAATATTTTTGAGTAACTCTTCATGTCTAACCTCTGCCATA